>LQNS02015105.1:6388743-6401031 GCA_001587735.2 Parhyale hawaiensis | reverse complement strand
AGGAACTGCGGCCAGATGCTACATCTCCTGCGGAGAAGGCACTCGGGACCCTTGGGTGCGTGATGCCCAAACATATTGTGGCAGGGAAAGGGCCCGCCACAATATGCCCCTGAGGGCTACGCATTCAAATGCTGATTTAATTTTTTACAAACAGTTTTGGGGTATCAGATACGCCGAAAACAATTGTATACTACAAATACAGTCACAATCTGGAAAAGTATACGGTGCAATCAGATTGAAATTGCATAAATGCTCTAAAAGGAGACGGAATGAAATTTTACAGATCAGTAATATGGGCACTAATGGAAATCGATAACACTATTCTCTTTTCAAGCACACAAGCAATGAAATTCATCTATTCCTCAACGGTAACAGAAGTGTTTATTCTTAGCATGCTGGCGTCCTTTGGAGCATTATTCGTCGTTAATGCCTGAACTGAACATCGATTTCTGTAGATACCACTGTTTGAAAGGTGGCCAAATATTTTATGTGAACTTCAAACTGTCAATCTACATTATAACGTAACTGCATCATACGGAAATATCAGGAAACCCTAACGGGAAACCCAGACATTTACTGCGTTTTTATTTCAGATAATGCACCATTAAAACCGCCAGAACGTTCGTAGTTGATATTTCTATTCAGCAAATGTCGACATATAACGGCCTTGATAGGCCACTAATGTTTCAATTTCCCGTTTGGAGACAATCAACAGTCACGTACTGGCATACATTTAACACTTCTAGGACATGGAATGCGAATTGTGTCTCAATGGGACAATGCAATGACGTCATGCTAATTGAGACTGTACCGCCTGCTGGCCAATATGTAGTTGCCATAAACAGAACTCTACTCTTGGGTGGACGGTACATTTCGATGCAATAAAAAACTGGTGCTATTTAATTGCTAAGATTATTTCACATCACATAGCTTTAGCAGGATTAATAACCATTGTTCCAATAAAGTGGTGGCAATAAGTATAAGACACTCTAAAAGAATCTTAATTTATAACTCTTTAATTATGCTACATTTTGCCATGAAAATTTCAGTGTTGCTTCTATATGGCATGAAAATCAGTGTATATAATCAGTTGCATGATAAATTCCCAGAAAAAAAATATGCGCAAAAGTAGTTTTAAGGGTGGAAATAAGTAGGCTATTAGACACTTGAAAAATTAATCTATCCATTCTACTTCACAATGTCAAAGAAGGAATAAGTTCATATTCTGTTCGTAAAAAAACCCTAATTGCCGTGACATTTACCAACACACTTGTAAACAGTGATGAAGTGGTAAATATAGCCTCTGCAGAATACCTCGGAATTCCCCCCTTACTGATATCGAGAAAGGTAGCATTAAGGATAGAAAATCCACTAGCTTCATTCCAAAACAAACATCCAGGACCCGCACTTTGGTGAATAACTTTCTGAAACACCCTCAATCATATGGAACAAAAAAAGAAAACGGCCAGATCATACACCAAAAATTAGCAATGCTGTCAGGCGTCGACTTTATTGGGAGGCCTCTCCAAACCTACCGATAACTTCAAGCCGAGTTCGTCAACTGTTGCACGACTCTTCAAATTTTGTGTATCTGAACAGAAAAATGGCTCCTGCTTTGAATGCTCGGCACAAGAGGTTGGGTGTTGACTTGGTGAAGGCAAAAGTTACATGGATGGGGGAGATTTGGGACAATGCGATCTTTTCCGACAAAAAGAAGTTTCATTTGGACGGACCTGGCGGATATCAGTGCTACTGGCATGACTAGAGGAAAGAAGAGCAACTGTTTTCAAAAAGACCATTTGGAGGAGGATCAGTAATGATCTGTAGAGCCTTTTCTGCCTCTGGAAAAGCCAAGTTAGTAGTGAAGGAAGGTAGACAAAACTCCGCACGATACATTAAGTGATAGAAGAAAGTCTTGTTCCATTTCTGTATGATGTACGAGACAATAATGCTACTTTACAGACTTTTCACCAGGGCAATGCAGCCATTCACACTTCAAGGCGAACAGAAGACTGGTTTGGAATGAGGAACATTCAAGTTTTGGCCTAGCCTGCCAAGTCTCTGGACTTCAACCCAATAAATAAATCTATGGGGAATTTTGTCATCTAACGTTCGACGATCACATTCAGAAGTAATACAATACCGTACGCGGCACGCTAATATTTCTCGATAAAATTAAACATCTCTTGGATCAAAAATCTCATCTCCTTCTCATCCACTCGAAATGAGAGAAAACAAGCAACTACTGTAGTTTGATCTGGGCTAAAGCCCCTAAATATTTTATATCAGATGTACAAAAAGCCCAGAACTTTGCAGCAAAAGTGGTTCTCAATGGAAAGTTTACCAAACGCAATCATGTCAGCCCACTGTTAGAAAAGCTCCAGTGGCCACGAATTAGCACGAAATTAAAGCTAGATGAAGCCCAATACGTTTTCCGTTCGCTGCATGGCGCTCCTAGAAATGCCGAGGTGGTGCAGCTTACTCGAAAAAGTGAAATCAGTGGACGATCTCTTCGGTGAGAGCATTTCTAAGTGCGCTACAGCAGCACCAAGGCTGGTCAACAAGCTCTTTCTACTTCTGGAGCAAAGCTTTGGAATGCTCTTCCCGCTTCAATTGAAGATGTAACTGAATATATATAATCAGATCACCAAGATGGTGTTGTCACACTTCGAGTAATCCCAATAACTGCGCTCAATCTCTCTAGAGGGATGGTGCTAAAATTCTCTACGTGAAAGAGGCATACTCTTCTGCCCGTATAATAGAAATGTCAATAACTAATATCCTCTACACTTGCTCTTTTAGTTTTTTTCTTTAACACATACAAAATATCAGTACTAATAGATACGCTGGTTGCGTACCTCACAGCGCGTTTGTAAATGCACTATATTTATTTTGCTGTGTAATTTCGCTTTTTAAAATATTATATATCTTTTGAAGTGTGATTTTATTTATCTTTTGATGTGTGATTTTATTCAGTTTTTCATATATTCAAAGACACACTGTTGCGTAACGTGCAGCGCATTTGTAGACTTGCTCTGTTTATCTTGATGTGTAATTTTATGCGATCTTTGTCATAAGAGGCATAACAATATTACACGCCATAAGATGTGCATCGCATATATCAAATTGATTTAGCTATATTTTTCTTTGGTTTACATTTTTTATTCAGCCCTCAGGAATATCATTTGGCCTCACGAACCCAAAGGTCCCTAGTGCCTTCTCCGCAGGAGATGTCGCAGTTTGCCGCAGGTCCTGCTACCGAGATTTGTTTTTTCTTCTTTTCAAGTTAGATGGGCACTCAGTACTTCCCCCCTCCCCTCTATTTCGGATGGTGGACCGCTGATTGAGGTGGTCGACCTATACCACTAGGATTTTACCATCTCCGTTGCGTAGAACCATGGAAGAGACCGTCTGCACAGGCGTAAAGTAATCGAATCGTGTAATCAGAGATAGAATGAAAACGTTTAACAAAATCTGGCAAATCTTGTTGCACTTTATACTGTTTAGTATGTCTAGTTTTACTTTTAGATTTTCCCTATTTTTATCATAAAATGAGAAAAACAAAATCTGTCATCTGGCAAATTCTGTCCCATGTGTTAGCTTTAAGAATAAAGATTAAAACACTCATTTTAGCTATAAGAATTAAGAATAAAACACGCATGGTGCTGCGCTCTCCTAATATGTTGGGTGCTGCATCCATCTTTCCTTCTGAGAGTACCCTAGTTCAAACTGAAATGCGTCCATTTTATTTCATTTTTAAACTTCTTGAAGCGTATAATGGATATGAAATATCACACTTTGGAAAGCGCACATCGCATTTTAAACCGTAGCATGTCTAGTTTTAGTTTTATAGTTTCTACATTTTTGTCGTAGATAGACAAAAAACGTTAAACAAAATCGCAATCCAAATTTCAATTGTTGAATATTTCTCACTCTAGATATGCCAGAATAATAAGGAAATTAAGGAGTAGGATAGACCTATTGGATTTGTACTCTGTACTCAAAACTACATGGGAAAGGCAATTATTTTTCGCTTTATATTGTAGTCCATTCAGATCCCAAGACGTCATACATGATTTTGTTCTTTGATTATTCAAGTATAAACGTTTTACCATTATGACAGGCCACGACAATTTGTCTCTGTTTTCTGTAACATGCATTAAGGGGACCACTGCACGACATATGCTACCTCTCTCCTACGTTAGTTTTAACTATTAAGTGTTGTTCTTATGTTAGTCTTAAGTATGAATACCTCAGGATGCTGTGCTCTAAGCATGTTGGACCCAGTATCCATATGAGAAATATATGATTGTGTTTGTTTGTTTGTTTGTTTGTTGTGGCGAGTTGACAATAATAGCCGTCAATTTGCAGATAAAGAATCCCTAAGATCTTGCACTAAAGAATATTGGAATGAAATTCCTATTGAAACTTTCAAAAATATAATTGGTTAAATGCAGAACAGGTGTGTTGCAGCATTGCAATCTAAAGGAGAATAGCCTACCTGCATATACTAAATGATGGATAATTTTCTTATAAATGCAGATAATCAAATGTATCTTATACTTATTTCTACCCTTAAAACTGTACGTTTGGTCATATCTTTTTCTCTAATTTTTATCATGAAACTGATTAAATACACTGATTCTCATGCCATATAGAAACAACATTCTAATTTTCATAGAAAAATGTGGTATAATTAAAAAGTTATGAGCAATTTTATAGGCCATCTCATACTTATTGCCACCACTTTACATCTCAAGCCCGTTGGTTTAGTCCTCCAACTTTTGGATTAATTTTTCCTTTAAATTTATCGAGATCGTCGTATATATATGCGTATGAGTGTGTGTTTTGTGATACTTATGCAATCTTGCAATATTGTAGTGTCGGTTTGAATCCTGCCTCGGCTGGACGGGAGGCTTTTTTCAAAACGCTAAAAAATTTAGGGAAATATCATAAATTTTGGGGCAGTTTTAGGCATTTCTGCTACCAGCGTTTCCCTTGCAAATTTACGGATTTTATTTTACAGCGTAGGTTCGACTCGATGCCGCCAATTGCTACAAAAACTGGAGCTCATTGTGTTATTTCGATAGCGATACCTGAATAGAACGAGCTTTAACAGTTTCTTTCAGATAGTAAAATGCCTTTGGCACTATAGTAGACTATATGAAGTATGATGGCCTATTATACGTATGAAGGAAAGGGTCACGTCTCTTTGCACACCGAATAAGCTGCTATCAAACTAGGCAGAGTTCACACGTCATACACAGACTATTAACGCGTTCGCTCGTCCACTCGTCCGAATGCGGTATGTTATACCCTAAAAATAGCAAAAAAGTACCTACAATTTTTCACGTTTTATTTCACTCCGAGTTTAAAGCAATATTCTTAACATGTTTTTAACGAC
Source organism: Parhyale hawaiensis (assembly GCA_001587735.2). NCBI lineage: Eukaryota > Metazoa > Arthropoda > Malacostraca > Amphipoda > Hyalidae > Parhyale > Parhyale hawaiensis. The sequence continues at coordinate 6,395,627 of LQNS02015105.1, read as the reverse complement.
ACTTGCAGAGAAAACTGACTTGACGGTTAACATTTTCATAACTTTTTGTGGCGTGTACAAAGTTGTGTTGACAACGACGCTATAAAACTTTCGGATAGGTGAATGAGTGTACGCGTTGATATGAATGACGTATGAACTCGACCTGAGGAAAAATAAAAAAGTTGCGACATATGCCAAGCAAAATGAGAACAGCAATCCGAAAACGAAGCAGAAGTAAGAGATCTTCAAGAGTGTGTAAAGGAATGAGAGGAAAAAAAGTATTCACAGGAGGAAAGCCGTCCCACATGGCCTACTCAAATTTAGGTATGGTCAGTCGAGACCATTCATTTCTTCATACAAAGCTAATCTCAGTAGTTTTCATTTCTCCGTCCCTTCAGTCATGAGAGTCTGTATTGGTACCCGGGATCAAGTTCCAGGCATGAGCATCAAGCCTATCACCAACGAAACCATGCAGCTCCCATGACGGATGTCCGGAATAGGTAGTTGAAATGAATAAAATAAGCTTACTAAGAGCTGGTGCACCCGCTAGTCAAAAGAACGAGTTTTGTCATCTCCACGTCCGAGTAATTTACTGTGTCCATTCAAATAGCACAAACTTGCAAAGAAGTTTGAGTTATAATTCCCTCCTAGTTTAGAGAGATGTCAGCACTTGCTGAGCAATCTCAACTGCGACGGTTAACATTTTTACATCATTTATGGGAAACTCAAAGCTGTGTTTACGAGAGCCTTTTCAACAAGTGGCACTGTCCACATCTACGACGGATTATGATAAGAGAGTAAATCAAGCAGATAGAAAAATGTGCTTATTTTCATATCTCTATCAATCTTAAGCTAATTTAACATGATACTTACTTGGATATGGCATCCATCGCTGCGTCGGTCGCCTTGTCCTTGTACTGCTATCAGCTTTCCATGACTTTTTCTTTGAAATCTCACAGTTTCGCGGCTAAATATACATTTACCGCATCATAAAGAAGAATCAACTTTAAAATGTTCAAATTATAATAGTCTAAACAATTATTATGGTTTTTCTTTCTCGTTCTCTATGCACCAGTTTCACTATTTCCATGTGCTGTGACTTCGTATCAGCCTTTCCTTCCACATATTTTTCTCTAATTAAGTTTCTGCCAATTGAGATAAGTTTTGGAATTCACTGCAATAGGTGCGATAACATCTTCTATACAAGATCGGAGTTTAAACGAGTTGCAATGTAGGGGCTTTGTTAGTCAATGAAGTGATAGTTTCAATGTAATGGTTTAATCGAGAAATGTTATGTGTCACAAAAAATATTACATATTGGTTTATGGCTTCCTAGCCACGGCAGGGGTGTTCCAGAGGGAAGATGACGTGGATCTAACTCACGAGGATGTTCTCGTACAGGATCAACGGGCACGAGAACTGGATGCCTGGAAGGAAGTGTTAGAACAATACAAAGTACATCAATAGGAACATGAAATTGAAAAGAACCAAAATAGGTACGAAAGTCAGAAGACCTTAAGATATATGTAGCTAAGACCCCCCTAGGGGCATTCTCCCCCGTAACATAGAAAAGGCGCACCTGACTAACTTAACCAGCCCGTCTTATATCCTCTCATGCCCACTGAATGGTTTCCCTGCTCTGTCCATGAGGAATTTCTTCAAGCCAACCCCTTCGAGAAGCCGATCGAACCTGCTTCAGCCAAGCACCAACGTGGCTCCAGTACCAACGGGGGACAAGCCATACAACCAACAAGACTGCCACTAAGTGGATCCTATTCTTTTTTCTCTACAAATGGTCGAGGAATGATGGACCAATGCATGGGAATAACTGGGTAATCTAGAACACCGTAATGGGTGGATAAGTAGGGAAGTTAAATAACGAATAGCGTAGTCAGAAACTCTGTAAGTCGCCAGGTAATGGACTCCTGCAGGGGTGAGTCGCAATCAGCATTACTGGGTTACCGGTGTTACACTGGGGACGAAGCCAGTCGCAACTCGTGTCACAATCACAGCTCAAATGACTACTGCTACATGGGTTACGCTGATGTGAGTCACCGTGCACAAACGTCGATTTTGAATTAAAAGAGAGTTAAATTCATTCAACTACACAACAAATAAACTCCGTGCACCAGAATAAGTAAATCAGATCAGTCACTTAGAACGTATTTTAAAAAAATTTAATTAATATGAAATTTTAATGTCTCTGAGGTTACTCCACTTGTCGCTAGATGGTGCTGTCACTTTTCGGGTTACGGTACCGTTTTTCAGGGCGCGGTAGCCCGCGTTTTGCCGTGATTGCGACACACCCCTTGTTAGGAAAGAAGTCACACAGTGAAGACAACACTCCTACTAATATTTGTTTGTATAATAAAGTGGGTGTGGCGAAGCCAGGAAGGGATGTAATTAGCCTGAGGCAGTAATAACAACTTCCGTGCAGTCGGAAGTCATAAAGTGTCAGCAAATTGCTGCTGCAAGCATGGCCACAAAGCTATTCATGAGAGAAAGTTGGCGAGTTTTCCAACCACACTGCGCGTTGACCATAAAAAGTAATTAGTTTGTGAAAAGAAAATGTTATATTCTTCTTATAATTGGTATATTTAGCTATCAAACATGGCATCAAAAGAAGCACTGTCAGTATTAAGTACTTTTCAAATACCGACGTGTTTTAAACTGAATCAAAATGATAATCATCTTTGATCCTAGCTCAGAAAATAAACTTATTTTACAGCGACGCTAAGCAAAAGGAGCGAAAAATATTTACCACTAAAATAGCTTCTATGATAGGCACAATCAAATCTTGCGTACAGAGCTAGTGAAGCTAAACCCAGTACAACTGGCTTAAAGTTAAGAGATAAGAGTTGGCTTCGTCGCTTTGGATCGTGTGCATGTGTTTGAAACAACGAAATGCGATTGATATTGCTGGAATGTCCTTTTTCTGGATCAAGACTGAGTCCATAAATCTAAATAAGAATTGGATTGCAGATACCGCTTATATTTGACCTAAATAATTTGTTTAGGGTACTGTTATGAAGTTTCGCCAAGTTAAGACAATTGGGCTGAGTTTCAATTTTTCCTCAGGGCAATCGATGGCGCGTTGTGCATATTTGCCTCATGCCGTCTTTACCAATCTCTGCATAAAGTGGAGTACTCAGTAAAAATACATCTATGTATAAGCTTTATTTCGATATCATAATAACTGAAAAGTAAACATGATACGAAATTGGCTGAAATCGACACAAAAACAAGACGTTTAATATAAACCTGCGTCGTAGCCGGCTCCAATATTCAAACGCGCAACAAAATAATATCGGTGATTACAAACAGTAAATCGATGTTGTGAAGCGAAAACTATATTTCAGTGTTTTGGACCAGATTGCTGCACATTTTTTAATTATTATTCATTGTCTATGGCATGTTGACAGAACTTTTGGCGACACCAGAGAGCGCCAGAAACTTGTTGAATATTTTCACGATAGTGAGGTATCTTCCTACTAAGAAGCGTTCTGTAGTACGATAGTACGAAGGAACAGAAGTTTGAAATTATTAACATAGCCTACTTCGCAGAATAAAAAATTTTCATAAATGTCTACCAATAGATGGCGCTCTGCACATAAAATAATTTAAAGAAGACTTTGCATGCGTTAGGGAAATGGTGACACTTTCCTCATATACGCTAAATTTGCTTAAATACACTACTATAAGAAGCTTATTATTAAGCTTATTACTTAAAGCTTATTATTTAAAATCAAAATAGCAGCCGGTGTCGATAATAAGTAACGATTTTTTAAAATTAAAATATGGTATTTGTCATACGGTATATTTGGCGTTTTAGATCAACCATGAAAGCTATATAAGCACTGAGTCAGTATTTGGTACTTTTCAAGTGCTGTCGTGCTTTGAACGAAATCAAAATGACGTTTAATTAACTTACATCATAGCTCAGAAAATAAGCTTATTTTACACTGATGCTAAACAAGAGGAGCGAAAAATGTTTACCACTAAAATTACTTTTTAGTAACTGGGTGAATTGAAACCAGTGGTAGGGAAGGTACAATCAAATCTCGTGTAAAATTAGCAAAACTAAGCCCAGTAAAACTGGCTGAAAGAAAGCTTGAGAGATGAGCGTTGACTTCGTCTCTTTGGATTCTGTTGCATGTGTTTCAAACAACGAAATGCAATTGATATTGCTGAATAGTCCTTATTATGGAGTAAGAATGAGTCCACAAATCTAAATAAGAATTGACTTGAAGAGACTGCTTATATATGACATATATGATTGAAATACGGCACTGTTCTGAAGTTTGTCAAGTCAAAGCAATTGGGCTGAGCTTAAAGTGGAGTACGGAGTAAAAATAAATTAATTTTCACTCCGATCCCACGATGGTAATTGAAAAAGACTGTGTGAAATTGAGTGAAATGGACGCAAACACACGCCGTTTAAAATTAACCATGTATCGCAACAGGCTCCAAGCTTCAAACGCAAAATAAAATCATATCGATGATTACAAACGGTTCATCCATGTGACGCAAAAACTATATTTCTGAAGCTTTCGCACTATCTGTTTACTATTTATATGCTTTGGATCACATGGCTGAACCGTTTTCTATTAATATTTTTATTTAGTACTGATGGGTATGTTGACAGGACCTTTGTCGACACAAGAGGGCGCCCGAAAATTGTTCAGTACTCACATGATAGTGAAGTATTTTCCTACTAAGAAGCGTTCTGTAGCACGAATGAATAAAACTTTGAGAATGAGAATTTTGAGATTAAAAAAAACCGACTTCAGAGAAAATATGATGTCTATAAATGCCTGCCAATAAATGGAGCTTTGCACATAAAATAATTAAAAGAGATTTTGTTTACACTTTAATAAGTGAGTTATTATTTGGTATATTTCAAATACTGACGTGTTTTAAACGGAGCTAGAGTACTTTGGGAGCAGTATTAAAATTGGTTTTGAAACCATGATTTTCCTTGTACCAACACCAAAATCTAATCATTTGTCACTTTTAACAGTATTAAGAGTTTCTGTTATTTTCTTGAAGATCCGTTGGTAACTTTTTGAGTAATACTGCTAACAAACATTAGTCAAAATATAAACGGATCTACCAATTATTACAAAAATTTAATCAATTATGTCCCTTAACATTAACAACAATACCAGTAAATTTCATAAAGATCCATTGATAACTTTTTGAGTTATTGTGCTAACAAGCATAAAATCAAATACGGCGACAAACAAACATCATTTTATTCTTCGTAGCATACCCAGCAGCTCCTGCAAATTCCATAAATATCCGTTGATAACTTTTTGAGTTATAGCAATAAAAAAAATGAGGCAGACGAACAAACAAACGGACGAACGGATTTTAACCAAAAGTTAATCATCTGTTCGTCCTAACATACTTAACAATCCCTGTAGATTTCGTTGAAATCTATTATTAACTTTTTGAGTTATCTTGGTGACGGACAAAAAACATTCAGTCAAACTCAATAATACAAAGAAACTGACAGACAAGCTCGACGAAAACATAACCTCCTTGGCGGACGTAATAATAATGGCAATCTTGATAGATCATAGTTCAGTAATTAGCTTGTTCAGTGAGGTAAAGCAAATTGAGTGAAAGATGTTTACCTCTAAAGTATCTTCTCAGCGACTGCATCTAGTGGAGCCTGTGATATAATATGTGCCATTAAATCTTACGTAATGAGCGTGCAAAGCTTAGCGAAATACCATTCGCTTAGAAAAATCTTTAGAGATGAACGTTGTTTTCGTCACTTTGGGTTGCGTTGCAATTGTAAGCTACGTATTCAATTAAAATACCTCAAAACTCCCCTTACCTGAGCAAGACTTGAGTCCATAAATCTGAAAAGAATTGACTTGGTGACACCGCTTATATTTGACCTAAATAACTGGAATACGGCACTGTCATGAAGGTTTGGCAAGTTAAGACATTTGGACTGAGCTTCACGATTTTTCCTCAGGGTAATTGACGGTGCGCTGTATGTATATGTTGTGCGCGTTTGGTGGATCGTTCATATTTTAAAATGGGAAACAAAAAAAAAACAGTACTTGCCTCCCCTAACCTACCCGACATTAAACCCGAATATAGTCCAACTTACCCGAAATTACAGCCTAATACCTACAACATCCACCAAACGCGCAGCGCGATCGATCGATCGCGCAAATCCACCAAACGCGCGCAACATATATACTTGCTTGATGACGTCTTCACATACCACCGGATAAAGTGAAGTACAGATAACATATAAATTAATCTTTACTCCGATCTCATGAAGGTAATGGAAAAGGTAAGACGATACGAAATTGGCTGAAATCGACACAAACGCATGCCGCTCAAAACAAACCCTGCGTCGAAAGAGTCAGTATTTGGTATGTTTCAAATACTGACGTGTTTTGAGAGGAATAATAATGGCAATAGTAATAGATCACAGTTCTTGAACCCTTTCGGTACTGACGGGACTTATACGTCCCGCATCAAAGTTTTGATGAAACCAATGAGTTGTTTCTTCCTCGGGAAATATGGACAACATATTTAACAAACCAGCCTGAAGTCAGTAATAGTATTTTATCTTCGAATGAACTAAATGTTTCGTGAGCTCATGTGGCAACAATGAGAGTGTCTTCTATGAGCTTCTTTTAGAATCTCGTAAAAGAGCAAAGTTCGGGAATTTTGCACTTTAGATAAGCGTCGATATTTGGAAAACGAAGGGTCCAATCGAAAAATTACCCTAAATGAAATGTTTTTAGAACTAATTTTTTACATATGCCATGCAAATTTCAGCAACCTACCTGCAAATTTCAGCAACCTAACCTACCCTAACCTGCCCTTTAACCTAACCTGCCCTATAACCTAACCTAACCTGCCCTATAACCTAA
>LQNS02015105.1:6334524-6375249 GCA_001587735.2 Parhyale hawaiensis | reverse complement strand
TAAAAGTGAAGAAGATGTGTCAAACAAGATGACAAGACACAAGATCACAAGACACAAGACACAAGATCACAAGACACAAGACACAAGTAAACAAGCAAGACCGGTTCACAGACTTTTAGTATAATATAGATAGATAGATAGTTTAGAAGTTGAGTCGAACTCAGATGATTTCTTTTAGTACAATCTCGGCCAGGTGCACCATGTCTGGGAAAAAATAAGGTGCGAGCATTTCTAACCCTTCACTGCTCGGCCAAACGTAATCGCTCAGCCTTGCGGCGCATGGAAAGAGACGAAAAACGAAAAGAGAAGAGGACAGAAAGAAGCGAACACTCGTGCGGAGGGTCCCTTCCATGGACCCCCACACGGGAGCAGATAGGAGTCCCATGGGATGGGTCGCTTACTACCATTCGACGGCCCACCTCGCGGAACAGAAGGGGAAAAAAGCGGACCTACCTAACTTTACAAAAATTAACCTTCTCAGCAGGAACTACAACCAGATGCTACATCCCCTGCGGAGAAGGCACTCGGGACCCTTGGGTGAGTGTACTAACTATATAGTACGAAAATGCATAACGTGTCGTCAGAAGCGAAGTACAGTATTCCCTTGCAGTTCAACTTTTCTAAAACATTTTATTGGTTTTCATGGGGCGATTATAAATTGGTGTACGGTAAATAATTGCCGCAAGTTGTCCATTTAAATCGAACGATATCGATCGCTAAGGCAGTGATGGCATCAGCACAGACCTGTGTTCCCTGCATGCTATAGCAAATCATCAATATTTCAGTGTAGATTGGTAACCAGCAGCAATTGTTTATTGTAAGGTAATAGTGTTATTAGCCTACCATGAGTGGTGTATCAAAAATTGTAGCATGAGCCGTTATTAGAGGGATGAAAAAAACTGAGGATAGACAAAAAAAGAAGATGAAGCAGAAGAGCATGAAGAAAAAAAAGAAAAAGGAGAGTAGATTGCACAAGAGATGCGATATCAAGTAAGGGATATGGTACACATGTACCGTCGAGGTAATATTATCTACTCGGAATTTCCGAAATAAAAAAAATGAAATTTTCCACTACTGGAGGAATCCCACAGTCGTCAGCATGGTAAAAGCTTACGGAATGACAGTGTGACCGGCACTGAGGCCGAACAGACATTGCACGTTGTGAGCGGATACAGAGATTGAGACCGATACTGTCTCCTATACATTCTCATTTTCTCTTCTCTATTGCGGGCTGTAAGTGTCAAAATACTGTACTGTATCTCTGCTATAATCTGAAGGGTTACGTGACGGTAGTGATGAAATAAGCAGAGTGCCACTGAAGCGCTAGTACAAATTTCCACTACTACTAATGATGAAAGTTCCTAAAATAGGCAACTGTTGCAGTGCTTCACGGAAACTCTGCAACCTTCTTTCGCCACACGACCAATCTGCCCTCATCAGCAACAGCAACACGGTAGTCAAGCATCGGTCATAATTTTGACCGGTTGGTCATCGCATTTTGCGCAAGTGCAGGCAATTCTCGGATGTAGCACAGTGGAATACGTTAAGTCACGTAGCATGGCCATGTAATTTAGGGTGCAGCCCTGTCTATAACGGTCATGCTATACGAACGTATACATATAAAGTCGGCCGGCGCCCGCTGTCTTACTTTCACTGAGGTTAATTCTTCGCATCAAGCGTCAGGCTTATGACGAACAATGACTCGCACGTTTTCTAATGTCTTTCGTTTTCTGGAACCACCGAAATATGTTCCCTGTCTATCGTCGCATGGACTAAGTCTTCAACGAACGCAATTGAATTCTTGAGATATTGTTCTTACTAGACGACTTCATTGATCTTACCTCTCCTCCAGAAGGAATAATACTATTTGCTACGTGAAAATATTCGTATTACACTATGCATCAGGGCTAAAATATGAACAAATCTACTGCATAATTCAATTACCGACCGTCCGATGGCACCCACAAGTTCCAATAATTCCATAGTCTTGATATGAATATATTTTGAGCGAAAATTACTTGAGATTTTGCTTATTAATTATTACCAAACGTAATGAGTGAAGTAAACTGAAGCGTGTTGAGGACTTGTGGTCAGAGCCTCAGGAATACCAGGAATGTTGCCCACCGAGCCACCGTTCAAAATTAGGCTCTAATGTGTAGCCGCGTACAGACAAAGTTAAATAACTGATGTAGGCTTACGGTAACCCATACTGGGTTGCGATTGCAACGGAACTTTGTTATGAGCAAAAACTTGCTCCTGTCACATACTGAAGTGTTTACACGAAAAGAGAGCGTCTAGATTATGTGGAATGTACATAGAGCTTCTAGCTTATGCGCAAATGTATAGAGCGTCTACGTTAAGTGAGAATATAACCCGTCTACCCAGGAAGCAAAGAATGCAACGGGAGGACTCAATACGACTAAAATAAATCTTAGCCGTGACCGCACGTAGCAAATTTACATCACATCGACGAGTCGAAGTATTTGAGTGTAGGACCTCAGGCCTTCGTATGTTGTTTTCTTGAACAAATCACCGTACTTTTTCTATTTATTTCACTCAATCTCCCTCTCATGACTGGCCAGCTACTTGAGCTACAAAATACCGAAAAATGTTGTCGCCAAGTACAGAAAGTTCGCGCAAAAGGCTAATTACCTCCGCCAAGGAGGTTATGTTTTCGTAGTGTTTGTCTGTCTCTTTGTCTATTTGTCTGTCTGTCTGTCTGTCTGTCACCAAGATAACTTAAAAAGTTATGAACCGATTTAGATGAAATTTACAGGGATTGTCAGGTATGTTAGGAGAAATAGATGATTAACTTTTGGTGAAGATATGTCCATCCGTTTGTTTGTTTGTTTGTCTGCGCCATTTTTCTCGATGCCATAACTCAAAAAGTTATGGATGGATTTTAATGAAATTAACATGAGTTGTTAGGTATATAACAAGAAGTAGATGACCAAATTTTCGTAATGGTCTGTTTGTTCTTTCGTTCGTTTGTCACTGTTTTTAATTTTATGCTTGTTAGCACAATAACTCAAAAAAATAATGAGTGGATCTTTATGAAATTTGTAGGAGTTGTTAGTAATGGTAAAAGACATAAATGATCAAATTTTGGTGCAAATCGGTTGGTTCGTTTGTACGTTTGACTCATATTTGTCATTACGTTTGTTAACAGGATAACTCAAAAAGCTATGAACAGATCTTCAAAAAAATTGAACAAGCTGTTATTGATATAAAAAGGCACAAATGATTAGATTTTGGAGTTTATGCAAAAAATATTATGGTTTCAGAGCCAATTTGAATTTTTGCTACAGTTGGCTCACTTGGCGGAGGTATGCGCCCTCAGAGTGCTCTAGTTGTTACTGTGGTTTCTCTCGCTTACAGAATTGGCTATATTGGTGCTTATATTTGTTGGTAAAGAATAAATATGTTCTGTGAAGAGCACTGTGAACTGACTATGAAGTGTAAATATGACTTCAATCACGAAAAAGAAGTTAAATCAGGTCGCCAAAAGGGAACAAATTCGGCGCTAGTGCTGTGAAAACTTCCATCAGCATGAACTGCAATTTTCTACAGATATTTGCTAAATTAGTATATATTATTTTAATTTATTTATACAGATGAATTTTGTAATTCAAGACAATTTTTCTGGTTAAATTAGTTCATATACTACTAGGCTGCTCAGCCATGGATTTGTAGATGATGACGTCACTTTTTGGTGCTAATTTCTCGTGAGTTCTCCCGTTACACTCTTTGCTTCCTGCGTCTACCTAATGCACGAATACGGAGAATCTAGCTTATGTATGAATATAGAGCTTCTCTATATTTATACATTTCAAAATAATCAACCCGCCATATTTTATGAAGTACTTACTTTCAAATATATGAGCTTGGATTGGGCTGCAAACGGTTAACTAAGACAAACGAGTAGATTAAATAGCCTCCAAATGAATTTCACAATAATGCGAAAAAAAAACATTCATTAAGATAAGGCCTGAAGCTGTTGCTGCACGGGTGATGCAAACGTAAGAACGCTAATTTCTTTTCTGAATTTCGAGCCAGAGATGCTTAATATTTACATGTTAAGGAGTATCCGATTTGCTGGGAAAGTAGGGCTCCGAGGTAGGTTTTTGTCTGTGTGACCGGAACTGTTGGATAGCTACATACGTAGTAAGTTATCGTTAAGGTGCGTCGTAAGATTGGCTGGGACAGTAAAGCAGAGTTCAAACGTCATTCAGATCAAAGCGTTCGCTCATCCACTTGTCCGAATGCGTTAGGATGCACTAAATATAACAGATCAGTGCACAGTTTTCTGAGCTTTATTGCACGCCAACTTTGAAGAGGTATCCGTAACTTGCCAAATAAGACCTCATAAGAAAACCAATTTGACGGTTAACTTTAATAACTTATTGTGGTGTAGAAAACGTTGGGCTGACAGCGACGCTACAAAACATTCAGACGCGTGGATGAGCGAACGCATTGAGATGGATGACGTGTGAACTGGGCGTAAGGCTCTGAGGCTCGACTTATCCGAACCTTTACACAAATACATTAGCTTACGTCCCGTTGAAGCAAGTTTCAGGCGTTGACCTTCCATCGGGCACTCTGCAGACTTATGAAGACTCAATCTTGCTCCGTAAAATGGAGTTTTCAGGAAGTTCAACGAAGTGTGTTTGCTTCTATGTATAATTGCAACTCGATTCAGAGTGGAGAAGGCCGGCGCTCCAGTCTGACGTGCCGAGAAGTTCAGTTTTACACAACCCATAATTTCACCAACGAAAAGAATGGCCGGCCCTGGGATTCATACTGAAACAAAGGTCAACTCGAGTCTTTTCCGGAATTATTATTAAGTCAAACATTTTGTTAGTGGACGTACGTATGTCTTCGGTGAGATTTTTGGCGATAGTTCACTTGATGAACCCAAGTATGCAACATATCAACATATGCATTTTCCTAATATAAAGAAGACGAGGCAGAACCTTACCAAGGAAACAATGTACTGTCCCGGGATGTTTTAGCGTCTTGCAGCTGACTTCCCATCTTTGAAACTTATTTCCAAAAAGTAAATTTTTCAGCATTGAAGCCTTATAATTTTCTTATTTTTGTACCAATTTTCTCAATTCTTTTTTAATTTTCTGATGATTACATGTAGAAAACCAGAGCACCCTGAGAGTGCATACCTCCGCCAAGTGAGCCAACGGTAGCAAAAATTTAAATTGGCTCTGAAACCATAATTTTCTTTGCATAAACTCCAAAATTTAATCATTTGTGCCTTTTTATATTAATAACAGCTTGTTCAATTTTTTTGAAGATCCGTTCATAACTTTTTGAGTTATCCTGTTAACAAACGCTATGACAAATATGAGTCAAACATACAAACGAACCAACCGATCTGCACCAAAATTCATTTATGTCTTTTACCATTACTAACAACTCCTATAAATTTCATAAAGATCCATTCATTATTTTTTTAGTTATTGTGCTAACAAGCAGAAAATTAAAAACAGTGACGAACGAACGAACAAACGGACCATTACCAAAATTTGATCATCTACTCTTTGTTATATACCCAGCAACTCATGTTAATTTCATCAAAATCCATTCATAACTTTTTTGAGTTATGGGATCGAGAAAAATGACGCAGACAAACAAACAAACGGATGGACATATCTTCACCAAAAGTTAACCTTCTGTTCCTCCTAACATACCTAACAATCCCTGTAAATTTCATCCAAATCGGTTCATAACTTTTTGAGTTACCTTGGTGACAGACAGAGAGACAAACAGGTAAAAAGACAGACAGACAAACACGACGAAAACATAACCTCCTTGGTGGAGGTGATAACGCACAAAAAATCTTATAAGTTTCAAAATCATCATCCCTGATTTTGTAGGTATATCTTAAAAAGTGCGGTAAAATGTTTTTCTTATATGAACGAATCTAAATCACATACAGAAAAAATCCATAAATATATATCCGAGCCTTATTTTGCAAAGCAACGATCTGCCTATGAAATGGTGTATTAAGGATTACTGTAAGAGTTGTAATATTATTGTACTTTAATAGTTATAAGCATTTACGTAGATGCACAAAAAAGAAAGGATATTTATTAATTTTTTTTTAAGGATGCAGTCTTTACCCATGGAGAATGTTCCTGGGCTAGAATAGGGAATATTCAACAAATGCTTGAATTTGATCCATTTTGTTTTTATTTGTTCTTGGTGTCCATTAAAGGAAAATATATTCGTTTAACTGATGGCGTTTTATGTGAGCAAAATATTAGGAAAATTCTCCTTAGGTGAAACTCTCAAGTTTACTCATGTCAACCCAAAAGCCGGAAAATCTTAACTACGATTGTTAAGGACACCTATGGGGTCGCCCAGCGCTGTGTGGTTCCTTATATAATACAAGATGAGTATCCTTACTAGCTTAAACCTCTCCCAGATAGAACCTATCCTATATCTCCTGACGAGAATATACTACAACGTTCAAGGACAAGAGCACAGTGTATTAACCCTACCTATAACCTTAGCCAAAATTTTTATTGTATCTTCGCAGCTTCTACATATGCACGAGTGCACAACGTCATGCTGAGGCGTCCTCCAGACGAACTGATTATACGGTACCATTGTTGCGTATCACTCTATGACCCACCACGTGATATAAGCGGTGAGTCTGCCTCTTATGAAAGTGACCATTACAATGATTGCTGAAAAAGTTCTCATGCGTTTCATGCAGTAAACTTATTAAGGAATGGGAGAACTGACAAAGTACAGCGTGAAATGTGTTCAATACGCTACAGGTGGCAGGCTTATATATGTTGCGCGCGTTTGGTGGATTTGCGCGATCGATCGATCGCGCAAATCCACCAAACGCGCACAACATATATATCTTTCGTCTTTCCAGAGCCGTTGGTCTACCCTGAAATTATACTTATATCCAGTGGCGTAGCTAAGGGGGTGCGTGGGGGGGGGCACACCCCCCACAAAAGTCTCAAGCCCCCCCCCCCCCTTGAAAATCAGGCATCGAAAAAATTGCATATCCTTAAGCTTACGGTATAGCTTTTTATTTCTTCCGTGCATGGCTTGTGATGTTCGGTCCTGCTATAATAGTATCGGATATTTCGACATATGAAGAGGGAACAAGCGACCCCTGCAGCCAACCTCCTCCCCAACAAAATCTAATTTGTTTCTTACTTTTCCCACCGCGGCCGAGCATAGCACTTAGGCAGTTGCATGTGTCTACACAACGACACTGTTTTTACATCCAGCAGTTTCAGTGCAGCAGTGACAGAGATCTGACTACGGGTAGTGATCTCTCGGAGGGAAATAACCTTGCTTCAGTTGTCGTGGAGGAGCTAGAAGACATGAGCAGCAAAGAAGGAGCAATTAACGAGATCTGGGAGGGGGTCAGAGAAGTTGTTGTGAACTGTGAGAAAGATCATATTAGATGGGCGCCAATAGACGGACCAACAGCCCCATTCCAAGAGAGACACCGGGAGTCTTACGCTCCGGCCCTCTATGAGCTATTACCATTAGGAATTTAAAAGACGACGGGTAAAAATGATACCATACTAAAACGTTTTGTATTGCCATTATGTCAACATGATATGCATGGCTGACGTAAAAAGAAGATAAAAAGGAAGATCTTAGCCTATGGGACGATCGTGCAGGCACGCAAGCGCGATTTATAGCCGCTGATACGCGGAGCTTAAGAGTTTGTGACTCCTGGCGGAGGTGTTCTTAGTTGTGGAGATTCCATGTTTGTCCCAATGTTTGTTAAGACGATTTTTAAACGCGATGACTGTCTCCGCACCGACAACGTCGGAAGGCAGTCTAATCAAACTGTTCACTGTGAAATACGAAAAGGACCGCTAGCTTAAGGTTATTGTTACAGCTTCATGCGTGAGTTTTTGGTCGTTGTTTCGCAGGTAATTATTAATGTCTCTTTCAAAAACTCCCGCAGCAGGCACGTCGTTGAAGTTATCAAATACTTGAATACAGTACTTCTATTAATTGCCCCTCAGTCGTCTTTGCTCGGAAGAGATCAGTAGGCGACGTTCGTATGGCTTGTTTCGCAGATGAAGTATCAATTTCGTTACTGTGCGTTGGATTCTTTCGATGTTATGCATGCCTTTGCACAGATGTGGTGACCAGAATTGAACAGAAATTTCTAAGTGTGGGCGAACTAGCGCCTTGTACAGAAGAATGATGTCCTTACAGTTATATTCGAAATTCCTGGTGATGGTTCCCAGAACTCTGCGTGCCATTTACAGACTTTTGTCAACTTGCTTACTGTGTTGTAATTTGTTTTAACAGTTATTCCCAAGTCACATTGTTGGGTTACAGCAGTCAATTCTACCCCATTCCTTTTCAATTGAGTTGAGGGATTCTCCGGCCCTACGTATAAATGAATATTTGACGACATTAAAGCTTATCTGCCACTTTGTGCTCCATTGAGTCCGTTCCATGAGGTGGTAAGGTCTAGTTGGAGCTCAGCTCTTCTTCTGGTAGGATGATATAGTGTAGTCACCAGTACCCAGGCAGAGGAGAGCACTCCAACTTTGGAGGCAAACGGAAGAATGCCATCTGCTAGAGGCGACTGGACAGCCAGAGTCGTTACCACCCAGTAGTGGAGTTCAGTGTGAACTTCATGTTCCTCGTCTTAGACATGATGTTCAATGAACTGAAATGGAGAGTTAGTAACAAACCAAGATCTAATTAGAACGCCTCGTGGCGTAAGACCATCACCCGCGGTGGGGTAAATTCAACGGTCATTTTTTATAGCCAGCTAATACTAGTGTCTAATATGGTTACTGTGTCCAACAAGGTTACTCACTACGCCCCTCATATTAGCTCTCTTCATAATAACTTAGGAAAACAATAGAGCGCCTCGTTGCGTGAGACGATGCCGCGGTGGAGGCAAATTCGCCGCAGAAAAGAAAATTCAACACCGTTATTTTTATGGCCAGCTAGACCTAGTTTTTTTGCATGGGTCGCATCTAGGTCAACTCACCAAACTTCCTACAAAAAACTATGAAGATTGCTCAACTCCTTCTACCTGTTTTTTGGTGGACAGACAAATGTACAAATAGGTACTGTATATATATTTACTTTTGGAACATCCGGTATCATAGTTACACCTTCCTATGGTAACCTCTCTAAATTTCGCAAGATTTCAAGATCTAAATTTACCAACTTCGACACTCCCACCTGATGAGCTGGAGAACAGCAAAACGCGCGTCGTGGGTATCAAAATTTCTTTACTGCTTCTAATCGAAATCTATATTTACAAATATATGTTCTTCAATCTTCAACGAAAACATTATCACCTCTCTCACTTCGTTCGCAAGGGATAATTAGATAATGCCCAGTCACCATCTATAAAAAGATCTTCCTGGCCCTTAACCACTTGGCAGCTCTGCAGATTATTTCATGGAGTGAGCCAGAAGGACCTGAAGCACGAAGTGCATCAATTAAGGAAGCTGATAGAGAGACAATTTAGGAAAGGAGAGACGGGTCCAACGCATCTGCGGGAACCCCTTGCGTTCCTAAAACCATATAAGGATGCCTTCTTGGAGCTCTACCGACTCACCAAAGTTGCAGCAGTAATAACAGTGGCACCTGCATAGTGTAAGCAAATTTTTCGGAGACGAAACTCTTCAAAACTTACCTACCTACGAAACTCGATGGGTCGTGATCGACTGAGCGACATCGATGTGCTGTCAACTGAGAGGAAGAGACTACACATTATGGAGTTGGAAGAGCTCGTCGACGAATGCGCTGCGGCTCATAAGAACAGATGAATCAAAATTATATAAAGCTCGACTATGCAAGCTTGTCAGAATAAGCGCATTGAATTATAACCCTCTCTAACTTATGTAGGGCTTGACATTACTCTCCAAACGTAATTGCCAAGTGGGCCAAGAAGCTTCCAAAATTGACTAGCACCAAATATTTTCTACTTACTCTTGCTTCAAAGTTATTTACAGATAGCGAAAAAAATGTTACACTGCTCAAAAGTAAGGATAGATAATTGACAAGTGCACTTTTGTGTAATAATGGTCATTGGATGGACAGCTGCATTCAGGCGAATTGTGCTTATGGAACAGGGGCCTGGGGTCCAATAGATACCGAAATTATGGAGTATCTTTTATGGAAAGAGGGAAATCACTTAAGATGGTCAATGGGTCTTCGCTTACCTTATGGGTATCCGTAGTAAAACGGTGTACTTGGATTTCGGAAACGAGAGAGTAAGAGTCTGCTCTGAGCTCTCTGGCCCATTCAGCGATGTCGGCCGCATGGGTCAAGAGCTCAGAGGCTGTTGGACTGCTATAGTGGACTGCTCCGCATCAGTGAAGTAAGTCCTCGGCGTACGAGGTGACAGGGTTAGCACCGGTCGTGAGGGAGGAGGAGGACAGAGAGTAATTGAAAAGCAAGGGGGAGTTAACGGAGCCCTGGGAACGCTGCAGTGTATGAGGCGGCAGGGTGAAGTGGCGGACTCAAAACGGTGACAGGCCCCTATTATTTATGACAAAGAAGTCGATGATCATCACTAAAACAACGGCCAAAGCTCCAATATAAATTATCAAAAAACTTCGCTGAATGAGCAGCCTTCCTATAGTTCATAGTGAACATATGGAGTGGACTACCTTCCGAAGTTGACGGTGCAGACAACCAACGCTGTTAAAAACAGTCGTGATAAATATTCAGAGCAACATCCTTCACAGCTATGAATATTTCTTCCAGGAGTGACGAACTCTTATCGCCAAAGCTTCAGAGGCCACCTCAAACTCGGAACCTCTCCGCGTCCCCGATCCTCTGCTGCAACAAATCCTGTTTACACAGTCACCTCCTGGGCGTGGCGTAGTTTTTTCTCAAATAATTTCTCCTTCTTCTTCTCTTAGATCAGAGATATCTGCAATAACTAACATAATTGCAATAGCTCACAGAGGGATGGAGTGTCAGTTCTTCTTCCTCTTTGGGAATGGGCCGGTTGGTTCGACTACTGCCAGCTGTCTGATCTAACCATTATTTCACCGGAAGGTGGAAGTTCTTGTTTACCATTTCCCCGTCAGGTCAGGCCCTATATAAATTCCAACTCTCAACACTGGGATCGACAAGAAGTAAGATGAACCATGGGAATGTTGAACATAGGAGATTCGTTGAAAATTCCGGTATTTGGCCGAGATCTTGAAATGAAAAGCAAAGAAACAAACACTGGTAGCCCAGCTGTGTTAACTGTTGACGGGGATTCTAATTCTACTATCTTATTAACTCGATTTAAGCATTAACAACTTATTCTCAGAAAAGGGAGTACCGCTCGACGCTGCTCTCTCGATATCTGGTCACGCTTCCCCTCCCCCCATGAATATGGTTCGCCCCCTCAGCGCCTCCCCCCCCCCCATGAAAATGGTAATTTATAGTATGTGGCCCTCCTCACAGTTTGCATTAGTATATACGCCTTCTGTTCTGAAATACTTGTTTCACAGCCACAATTTTCAATTGCCTCAATTTAGAGTACTAAGATGAGGCAAGTGAAATTTGTGGCAGTGGAACAACTATTTCAGAACAGAGGGAGTAATAGGTTAGGCTTAACATGGTTCACTTAGAATGGATGCAGACACTACTGCTACCGGCACTTAGGCTCTACGCGCATATAATACCCAACACCCAGGTCAGCCACGTGCTAGACCGCCGCCGCGTTAAGTTTTGAATATTTTTTTTTACTAATTTTGTACTTTTTCACCCTCAAACCTATGTTTCTAACTTAATCTCGTCTTAGCTATCCTATTTTAACCTAACCTATTTTAACTCGCTCTAATGAAATTCATGTAGTGTTAATGAAAATATGTTCACCATTATTATAATTACTTGAGGGCCCGCGCTGTCATAAATGACAGCGAAGATTCTGTGTTGATCCTGCTTCATGGATTATGCTTTCCTTCATACAATTGCCAACTCTAAGGATCATGCAGATGAGGGTTCACAGCTTCATAATTACTGAGCAGCGACACTCTTATTTCCTTTCTCTGACATGGAAAATAATTACTTCTGCAGGCAGTTCAGCAACACGGAAAATAATTGATTCGATTTGGTATCATCGATACCCTATAGGATATCATATTTGTCCGATAGTTTTTTTTTTTTGTTAAATTGAAACATGTTTCCTTGGTTTCGTTGACAATTTCATCAAAATTGGAAGAATAGCTGCGGCAACGAAGTCATCTGTGGGAAGAAACTACGAATCAAGATGCATGAGAGTGCTAATAGAAGCTTCAGATATCTTCAGTGCTGCAATTTCAACTTCGAAATGCAAGAAGTGCTCTCAGACATAACGTCGCCCTATACTTTGCCATATATTCGATATACCGTATGGAGAAGGTAATGCTCGTACAAAATCAGACTCGGCCTATGATACCTTTATTACTTGAATTTCAACTATCGCTCATCAAGATACCATTTGCCATCTGCAGCCTGGCCTATTTTCTACCAATCAGTTTTCAATGAAGCTTGACTGGATGACCATGGACAGCCTCCTAAGTGGGCTAATTTCCTCCTATCTGTTTTGTTAAAGCGTGATAGAAAATGGACAAACAAATAAACAAACAGATAAATACACATAGGTCTTTATTATATTGTAGAGAGCGAATACTTAAAGCCCTCGTTTCCACAACAAAGGCGACCTCACAGAAGAAGAGAGAAAGGACGGACAATATGTCGATAGACGCGTGGAACCCACTCACGAAAATGTTCTTACACAGGATCAAAGGGCATGGGAATAGCATGTCAGGAAAGAACAGAACAGAAAATCATCAAGATGAGCAAGAGAAAGGAAGGAAGCAGTATATGCACGAAAAACAGACGGCGCCAAGGCATAGCCTCACTGTGATGGCTAAAGCCGTGCGCAGACGTGCGACGTCTTTTTTTCGCCAATTTCGACGGGACAATTTTGTGGTTAGATTAAACTTGCTGCGACGCGATGCACATGCAGCAGCTAAAGGAGCTTGCGGTTGCAATGTTTTAGGGTAAAATTATTACAAGTCGCGGAAATGGTAAATACTAATTTAATAAGTGTTAAGTTACTGAAGTGTTAAGTGTTACTGAATTACTGTGTGTTTACAAGTTAGTTTTTATTCACTGCGCATAGTGCTCAGCGAATGAAAATTGTGTGCTATCTTGTAACTTGTAAGCGAAGCTTTGACATGTACGTCTTCTGCTGGCTATCATCGTTGTAATCTAAAGATAAATTCATTTTATACTCTGTCACTATTTAAGGCAAATCTTCAAGGAAAACGGTGGCGTTACGTATGTAGTAGTGAATAGAAAACAGTAAAAATTGTATGGCAAGTTGCTTTGACTTGCTCGAAATTTGCGAAAAAGATTAGCCCAGATCCATCCTGCTGAATCCACTATTGATGCGACTATTTCGTCCGAGTCTGGTGGAGTATTTGTTGGCGATATGCCACTCTCGGCAAATTTTGCTTCTCGTCTGCATTAGGCCTAAGGTAACCAACTGGGTCCCTCAAAGGTCGATGTTCCCAATAACCTAGCTTTGGCGAACCTAACTAACCTAACCCTATGAGGCTATGTCATATCATAAAGCCTACCAACCCCCTGAGGGAAAATATATAAAACAATGGCCTGCAATTGCAAAATAGTGGAAATACGTAGAGCTGGACTGCGCTTTGGAAATGATATCACACTGATATAAACATTTGGATTGGAGAAGTAAGTAACTAAAATCCCAGAAGGCTTTCTTACTTACTTCTCCAAATGACCTAGCCTGGGAGTCCTCCAATCTTCGAATCAATAAACATTTCAAAATATCGAGAACTAATCGTTTTCGACGGCTGTAACTTGCAATTCGTGTCTGCGTATGAACATGTTCCTGGATAATGTTCTAAAATTCTTGGGTTTCAGTAGGGGCTCAAGTAAACAGTTACTAATACAGTTACTTAACTGGCACAAATCTTCATATTTAGATAAAACCATGTTTATTTCATCCCTGATAACTAGAACTATAGCGTAATTATAGCGTAGGTGTTGTTTCAGGTTTTAGAATAAAGTGAGCGCCAAGTGAATATGAAACAAAAACCTCACTTCATAATATTGAGTCAAGAAGCTCCTTGTGTTGAACTCAGGCGCATCGCTGACGATGAACACTACGGTATCGCCTCCACTTAATCTTCTTTGTAGTAAGGTGTCCCGCCAGTACTGGGGTAAAACTCGCCATTCTGGGTGCGTTCATTACTGTGCGTGCGTTCAAGTGAGCTTTCTTGCCGCATCACAAGCTCGAGATGCACCAATAAGCACTACCTACCTAACCTAGCCTAACGTAACCCAGCCTAACGTAACCCAGCCTAACGTAACCCAGCCTAACGTAACCCAGCCTAACTTAACTTTACCTAACATAACTTTAGCTAACGTAACCTTACCTAACCTAACCTAACCTTACCTTACCTAACCTTACCTTACCTAACCTAACCTTACCTTACCTAACCTTACCTAACGCAACCTTACCTAACGCAACCTTACCTAGCACAACCTTACCTAACTTTACCTAACCTAACTTTACCTAACCTAACAGTCCTAACCTAACCGTCCTAACCTAACCGTCCTAACCTAACCAACCTAACCGTCCTAACCTAACGTAATCTGCGATGCAGCGAGCAGCACAGCACGCGAGCTTGAACGCCGCCCGCACGCACAGAAATGCGCGCACACAGAATAGTCTCAAACGTACATAGCGCTTGGCGAGTTTGGCGTCTGTGCTGCCCGGGCAGAACTTAACAACAAAGCACCATTTAAGATTACTTAGAAATGTAGTTCTATACAAATTATGCTATACGAGTTTATATAATATTTGTACAATACCTATACACTGCCACTCAACTCAGAGAACTTAAACTGGGGACCTCGAGCATACCACAACGACTAAGCTAACGCAGCTAACAGCAGCGCAAGCACACACGATGCTAGCGTTGCCCGCTGCTGTATGGCAAATCTATGAAAGCAGAGCCATTCGTGTCTAGAAGGGAGCTAATTCGTCTACCCTTAGTACGTAGTTAGTAATTAGAAATCTGAGAAATTTTACGGTTTTCGACAGCATTCACGCATGGTATAATCCAGCCGACGCACAACATCGTGTGCGTTGCATTGATTTTAGTTGCGTCCCGACTAAAAAAATTCGAAGGAGTGAAAGCGGCTGATGGTCCGGACACAGATGAGAGACTCAAGCCCCTATTACACGGGCGAACATATTGCCCGGCAAACAGGAGGAATTGCCCGGCGGGAAGCCCATTTTGCCCGCTGTTCGGCAGACATTTGCTGCTGCCAGAGGTTTGCTCACGGGGCGAACTTTGCCTCCAGAACAGCGGGCATTATCAGGCGAACATTCAATTTATTCGTTTTATTTTAAAGCCTTTAAATTGCTCCAAAATTATTTCAAAAAACTAGTTGTAGTAGTTATAATCCACTTGATGAAAACCGTCATATTATGAGATATAAATACATAATTTCAAATTCATGTGTTTGTACTGTAGGTCATGCTTTATGTACCGACATACCTACTGAATGTAATTGTTTGTAATAGTATGTAGGCATTCAGGTGAAATAGTATTAAGCCGTGTAGGTCTCTCCTCGGGATGCAATTAGTGCATTTTCCATTTACCTTACTTTAAGTGAAGCAGCAGTAATGTTANGGTATGTGATGGCACTGAGCCATATCGATTAGGTTGTGAATATATAGCTGTAATATTTCTAACAAATTACTGTACACACAATTTTTAATGTAAGCTGTAATATAATAATCGAAGAACATCTCCCACCTGTGGAGACACAAATGTTTAATAAATAAATAAATAATTTCTCTCCAAAACGTGTAGATTTTGCTCATTCTTTAATCTTATTGAAAGGAATAGTATGCAACTTAAGAGGTGATCGACCGACTTGACCTGAAATTTTACCGTCTCGTATAATAGCACCGCAATGTTCGGCGGGCATTTTCCCCGAGATTCTGCCGCTGTTTGCCAGACATTGCCCGCCCGTGTAATAGGGCCTTTAGGCCGCGTCTAGTCGCCGTCTACAAGATCACCTGCATAGCGAATTTTGGTTATGTTTGATTCGAACTTCTGTACAGCGGGAAGCATTTGGCAACTTTATGTTGCCACTTAGTAATTAACTGTAGGATATTCGTCAAGTTACGTCTGTTCTTTCTTTTTTTCATTAGTAAAAGCTACAATGGAGCAAGAGTTACGTTTTAATATAAGAAACGGATGTACACAGTGTGAATTACAATAGAAATTAATTAAATTTATGAATAAAAATGAGAAATAATAGTTTTATCTTCTGCATTTGAGGGTATGCCAGTGAGTGAACTTTTAGCTATACTTTTCGCCAGTATAAATCAGGTTTTAACCGCCAATCAGCATCTACAACTAAAATAAGTATCTGACCGATAAAGTGAGGGTGGAATATCGATTAATAGTAATTGTATGCTGAATTCGCGCATAGTGACCTTGAAGTGTTCTTGTCTTCTGTTTTTGATGCCGTTGGGACAAGGAAGCGAAGTGTTTGTGTTTTTGTTTGTCTATTCTCGTGTTTGTGATTGATGAAGTGATGGATCGTGTAGACGCGGCTTTAGTGCATCTGAGGCTCTATGGCGCTGTTCGGTCACTTGTGCGTTTTTCGGCTGGCATTTGTAGAGAATAAAATGAACCCGAGCAGTGTTCGCTTCGCCGCGCTCTTATTCCGCAGTTTTCTATGGATATTCCACCGGTACTCGCGCCTTGGCTAAAGTACCAGCATATGCTGCGTCGTTGGCTGAGGTATGGAATATGCACGGAACAAGCCCTGCGAGCGCGCTGCTCGGATGTATTTTGTCGCCATGCCCGCCTAAAAAACGCGCATGGCGACCGAACAGTGTCTGTCATAGGACCTGGGATGCGCCGCTTCGTCTGTCGACTGTGATAGTCGCATAAGACGCTCTCGCTCATGCGAAAATTTCAACTGGGATTGACTTTGTGGTAGAGTTTTGGCATGGTAACCTGGAGGTGACAAGTTCATGTCCCTCGCTAAGCTTATAAATAAGTCGGAATCACTATCTAGGTAGACTCTTGTCTTCCGTACGCATTACAAATGAAATATTCGAACATTTTGCTGCATTTTTGAAAACACAAATGTCTACAAAACGGCTAGCTGGAGAGTTAGCCGGCACTAGTGAAATTTCGGAGATGTCTTCAGATTTCTAATGAATTAAAATTTATAAAGCTGCGTGTGTGTTTATTTATTTATTAATCGGCTTGCGAGGAAGCACCAAAAACATTCAGAAGCTTTGTATCATGTATAGGAAGTAAAAGACTATAGTGTGAATTCGGCTTTCCTTCAGTATTTAGATTCGGTTTGTTTCAAGTAAGCCCAAGAGAGGATGTGATAGAACGGTTGATGGGGTCGAAACTGTATACGAGTACATACGTATATGCTCTTATAAATATGTCTGTGTGTATATGTTGTGCGCGTTTGGTGGAATTGCGCGATCGATAGATCGCGCAAATCCACCAAACGCGCGCAACATATATGCATAAATAAGGATTTTATTGCTAGAGCATAACAGTAGCGCGCAAAGTGTCGTCCGAATCACGTCCTGTAGTTATGAATCATTTCGTCGCAAAAACAAAATCATAAAAATTACGATCCCATCCGAATTACGTCTCGCGCCTCTGGATCTGTCTGTGGAGAAATATAATTTGGCTTCATCGATATCCTTCAAGTGTCGCGATCTAATGATTAAAACATCGAGCTTGCACAAGAGTAAATTAGATTAGATAGCTAGCAGTACACAGACCAACAGACCACTTCCCAGCGAGCAGCCGAGGCCAAAGCTCCAACCCTCTCCAAACTATAACCGTTCTGCCAAGTTAAAAAAATAAATGAAACAAAAATAAAAAACAATGCAATGGAACCCTGAACTACAGTAAGGAAGATACACTGCTGCTCATGCCAGTATAATCCTCTATCCTATACAGCGCGTATAATATAACATGGACTCCGTGGAGCGCGGAGCCTGGTGCGGTCTCATTCACTGGGGGGGACGTTCTCACTTTTGTTTCACCTTCGCGCGAGACGTCCGCTTGTTGACTGCCTGCCTGAGCACCCAGCAGCTACCGCGGCACTCCTGACGCCTGCAGCGCTGCACTGACGTCAAGGGCGTGTTCGAATGGGTGCCGAAATTAAATCCATAAGGCCTGACTTGTACGAAACCTCAAAAAGAAGCCTTGCCTTTGCAGCTCTGAACTCTGTTCCAGGTATGAGAAGCAGCCGGATTACGTTGAACAGCCAAATAATTCTATTTCGAGGAGCTGGATTAGGTTTCTGGAAGTCTCAAAGACAGTCGATTAAAGGCACGCTCGATTGAGGGCCTATATGCATGAAGCACCCGAGGCTTGACTTATCCAAAACTGCAGGCAAGTGCGTTGGCGTCGACCAGGTGAATTGCGCTTCAAACACTGACCCTATATTCGATACTCTTAAGACTACCAGAAACTCAATCTTGCTCCAGTATGTGGAATTTTCAGCCGGTTCAACTGAACTGCATTGCTTCTCAGAACAACACCATTCTAAGTGGCAAAGTCAAAGATTCTGACTGGAGTCTCGAACAAGCTAAGCCTCGAAGATTTAATTTTGGGGTCCAATCCATCATGCTCCAAGGGTCGGTGCCTGAAACTCAGTTCAGCAAGTCGATGCCAGGACACCTACGTGAAATTTCGGACCAATTAGGCCTCGAAGGCTTGACTTCGCTGCCCAATCGAACACGCCCCAAGTTTCCAACATTGTCAGCCGTTCGAAAGGCAACCGATGTCATAAATCATCCAGCAGTGCCAGGAAACATATATTCAGACATTGAGCCCACTGCTGATCGGTGCTCAGAGTGCTCCACACGTATATTAAATGTGTACTTTTGCCATAATAAATTATATTTAGCTATATGTGTATTACATGGATGCATGTCATGAAACTCCTACATTTTCTGGTAGTCAGTTCACTATAATAACGCTGGAACTTTTTTGGCTACCTGATACACAGATACAAAGTTCTGCTGAAAATAGCTTAAATGAGCGTTGTTGAAAAATAGGTTCATCCCATCATTAATAATTAAACAAAATATAGGTATTGGCAAAATTATTTTTCTTCGAGGTAATTATGTAAACTTCTGTAGCTCAATCAGCTATCGTGCGCCATCAAATACTATATTATCTATAGTTACTTCACTGATAGTATTTAGTGCAGCAATGCTACACAGTATCTGCGTCTGCCGGACGCAATCCATGTACTAAGTGTAGAGAATTAAAGTACAGTAGTTGATCATGGATGATAATTGTTTACTTTACACGGTGTTTGCGTAATCACCTTGCATTTCGTTCATTAAGTATATTTGTTCGTCGGAACTAAGAAATATCGTCCCTCTAATCCCACAAATGCAAGTGATTCCACTGAAACATTCTCTAATTGGCTTTATGTTGGTGTCTTCCCTTGCCTTGCTGTACTTGTCCTTCAACAGGCCAGGCCGCTCTCATAATTTGGAAGCAGACGGCGATAAGATGTGCAAAATTGCTCGGTCATCGTGCTTAGAACGTCGCTTTCTTCTCACGACTGAACATTCTGCATATTTCAGCGTGCATCTCATTTCATAAATTCTTCATATTGGCACTTTAATGACATATTTAAGTGAATGCTAACTGACCTGTCAAGGATTATGGTTACGACTCACGCAAGGGTAGATCTGATGCCAGGAGCCGGAACTGCGGTTCATCCCGAGTTCATCCAGTCTTTGAAGAACAGTGGTGTGTAGGCGTCATTACGTAAGCTAATCCCGTTATAGCTTCATCTCGCCCACAACTTCAGCTGTGAGCGTTGGTTTCGTGTCAGTTCCTCACTAGTACTAGACCGATTCAAACTCAAGCCTACTCCTTAGACTTTGCTTGAGGAGCCCACAATAAGGATGATCGATTTATAGAATCAAAGCTTGAAACTTGATCAAAAGTAGCAAAACCAACCCTCATGAGTGAACTTTCGACCAAGTTAAATCTCATGAGATCAGCTCATCTCGGTATAGAACTGGCCAATTCAAAGATACATTTACTGTTCTTATATTCATATGTGAGACGACAATTGGTCAACCGATAACGCCTTTTTTACTTGGCCTTTAAATTTGAACGTGTTCTCTCAGCCGTACGCGTTCCTGCCTCATTTGCGCAGCAGAAAAGTGCGTAACTTTCCGAGTTTTACTTTACTTAACTGGTGACTTACGCTGATGCCAATTGACTTGATGGCTAACATTTTACCAAATTTTTTATTGATCACAAAATTGTGTTTCCAGGAGCACAACAAAACGTCCAGATGATTTGCTCTGAGAACATGTTGAAAAGATTAACATGTGAACCCACACTTACATGTGGAGGTGTATAATGGTCACCATTGCTTAAATAATAAAGAGTTCAATATTGCCCATATTGTACAGGCACATTGCTCATTATACTAAAAGCCCTGGAATGGTGAAAGATTTTTTCTTGCAAAAAATATGAAGGTGACGCTCATTTTTTATACTGGCGGCAGTTGTATTGCTGGTAGGATATTGATCAGCCCACGCCCAGTTGTGAACGAGCCATGCTTCAGCATAACTTCGACTGTTAGGCTAATTGCGATTAAAGCGATCCCACTTGTGAACAAAATAACTCTATTAAATGTGAACTGGCTTCTGATTCAGCAACTTCAATCACGCATTTCGCTGATCTTTAATGTTTGGCTTACTCGAAGAAAGAAAAACTTACTCAATAAAGTCCACCGTTATTCACAAAAGATTTTTTAAACAATGCTATTTATAGGAGGCATTGAAGTGTTAGTTGTAGCTTTAATTCAGTTTCGATTGTCAACTGTGAATATAAAAACTGACGGATTTCCGATGTATAGCAATGGACTAAATGGCTTGTAGAGAGTGAGTCGAGAAGATAGTGATCTCGGATATTCAATTTACATCTAAGTCCATTACAGTGTATATTTTGTGCTTTAACTACGTCTATACGGGATTTATTTTCATTATTCCTGAGTGGTTCATTGAAAAATTCACCCGTTCGGGCATACAATTGAGGTTTTAGTCCCGCAAGTCTCCAGATCTGTGCCCGCCTTCAATTGAGCTATATTGAGTCCATCCTCCGATGAGCACGACTCTCGCGAGTTTTTTTTTTTTTTTTTGCTGACAGCGCTGTGTAGAAGTGATGATATAGCAGACCCCGTGGAACAAATATTATCATTCTGTCTTTATTTTCACTTAACGGGCAACAAGTTTTCGTTTCGCACTAGATCTAGAATATTATTTTTACTAACTTACAACGCAACAAAATCTAGAAACGGGAACAAAAAGCCCTCAGATTAGCACCGCTTGCGTGATAATGGTTCCTTGTTCTGGTTGCTAGGCTTTCTTTCGTGCTGTGAGTCTCAAAAATGATGCGGTATTGCAAATTTAGGGTAAGACTAAGACTTGAGTTTGCTCGATTATTTCTCCTTGTCTCCAATCATCCATGTTGTCCAGTGCAGATCTCCATTGTACAGGAGGGCAGGAGGAAATGGCAGTTGTCATACTCGGTTATGGATGTGCTCCATTGGCTCATTTACTTGGATTTAATCTACTCTGATTTGTTTTACCTATCCAAAACTTCAACCCTGCGCGTTCAGTTCACCACCTATGATAGAATTTCAAGGGTTATGCCGAAAGCTCAGGATGAAGATTAAGTTGTAGGACTTGTAACATAGAGAAATCCCTACGAGGCGGTAAATTTATACGTATGCACGTACCTGAACTGAAGTATAAACCCAGACAAGAATCTGATTACACAGATTTATATTTTAAGAGGTATACATAAACCTAGCGTAAAGGCGATTTCTCTGGGTGGAGTTCAATGAAATTATCTTGTTCCAAATGGCTGAATAAAAGACGTCCTGTATATACAGGTACCGAGGCTCTGAACGCAAGCGCTCACATGTCGCGGTGTTTGTTTCATCTGTAAATCCCATCCCTAGAAATGCTGTGCTCTACACTTTCATTAACTGTGATGCTTCAAATTTCTTGACTACAAGGTCGACAAGCTCTAACTTTTGTTTTAATCAACCCTAAGCCTCTAGGAACCATAATTTTTAGTCCCCTTACAGAAGGTCACATTGTCTCCTTCAGCCCATAGGTCTCCCAAAATACTAGAGTTATAACCTATAAGAGGTCACATTCGCTCTCATGGACCGCAAGCTCCAGCTGCAGGCACTTTCCTTCAAGCATATATGCACCAAAGAACTACAGCTATATTATAGGAGGTCACATTTCTTCCCATGGTTAGCGTTTTCAGTGGAGCTGCG
Organism: Parhyale hawaiensis; assembly: GCA_001587735.2. NCBI lineage: Eukaryota > Metazoa > Arthropoda > Malacostraca > Amphipoda > Hyalidae > Parhyale > Parhyale hawaiensis. The sequence goes on along the minus strand of LQNS02015105.1, from coordinate 6,352,854 downwards.
CGCCGGCGGTTGTTAGTGAAAGTCAGAAAAAGCGCGCGAGGTGCCGCATAGCTGCGGAAGATGGAGGACTCCAGATCCACCGGAGCAAATGGAAGCTAAACTCTCACGAGTGAAATGGAGACAGTCTTATCAGTTTCACTTTTGCTTAGTCATTCCTTCCAGTCCGGTATTGCTGCGGGATGTTCTAGTTAACGGAAGGGAAGGAATCCAGGCCAAGGTTGAAATGGAATAAAAAATTTGGTTTTCGTCGCTCAGTTATATGAGTGAATACTATTATCATCTAATGCCAATCATTAGCATACATCGGTTAGTAAATACATCAGTAAATATTATTATCATCGGTAAAATATTGTTATCTGTATTCTGACAGTATAGCTTATCTTTATCTAATATTGTGATTACTAACTGCTACCATCAGTAAAAATCGATAAATATTATTAACGCCAAAATTGCTTCATCGATTAATATCGTATAATATGAATGTCAATGTCACATTTCCTGTTGGTTTCCTGTTGGTTCGTCTACTGCCGCGTATCTAATCTAATCTAATCTAATTTAAGTTTGACATTTACATCATTATATAAAATATAAAATCATGGGGTGAAGTTCTAATTTATGCATTTACGGTTTAAAGACGTTTAAAATTCTGAATATAAAACCTCCAATACCTCCAATAAAATATAATTAATCAATTAATATCAATAATGGATGTCAATAAATAATGGAAGACAAGATTAAATTTTGCTGAAAATAGTATCAGTAAATATCGGTAACTATTTTTCAGATACCACCTTCTAATCTATCATTAAATTTCAGTATAAAATTTATGTCACAAAGTCTCATGCGGTAATTGGGGACACAAATGAAAGAAGGCACAGAATAAAGAATAAATTACTAGTTTGTGGTAAAGGACAATACAAGTTTCCTGTTGGTTCGTCTACTGCCGCCTATCTAATTTAATCTATTTATTTATTTAAAATTTATTTCTCCACAGGCGGGAGGTGTTCTGGATTATTATATTACAGCTTACATTAAAAATTGAGTATACATTAATTTGTTAAAAATATTACAGCTATACATTCACAACCTAATCTACATGGCTCAGTGCTATCACATACCAAACGCGTTAACTAGACTGGCTCCGCAATAGAGCTACCTAACAATCACCCTCGCGCGAGAAGCAAAATAAGATATAATTGTTTCTACTAATATTAACATTACAGCTTGTTCACTTAAAGTAAGGTAAATGGNCTATTTCACCTGATTGCCTAAATACTATTACATACAATTACATCCAATAGGTATGGCGGTACATACAGCATGACCTACAGTACAAACATGTAAATTTGAAATTATGTATTTATGTCTCATAATACGACGGCTTTCATGAAGTGGATTACTATTTCCGCCAAAGGGCGATCCGCACATTGATACTAGTCGGCCAGGAGGCGCAATTAGGAATATCCTATCTCGATATCGGCTCTCCTCCGCCATATACATGTAGTAGAAGTTGGCACAGTGCACCAATCTAATCTAATCTAATCTAAGCTAAGTTTGACATTTACATCATTATATAAAAGATAAAATCATGGGGTGAAGTTCTAATTTATGCATTTACAGTTAACATTCGATAGTTTGCGGTACAATACAAATATAAAAAGTCGGGTTTTTTGACAGCAGTCACCATTTCCCAGTGATCGCGTACGTATACGCAAATGCTTGATATCCATGCAGAGGTACAAATCAAAATATTCAATTTCGTGACGGTAGTTACCGCTATTACTATTGTCATTTGATTGCAGTATGAAAACCAGAAAAAATAATGATTATTACACTGAGACAAAGGTTGTGGCAAAACCAGCAAGCACTCAGGGTAATTGCCTTCTTTGGTGTGCATGTGCAATGCTAATTACAGTGATTTCGCACGGTAAGACGTGATGACGTTGGAACAGCACTTTTACCAGTATAGATTTCGACAGTATTACGAATATTATCATTAATATGATGCTGTATTCTGTCTTGAACCAAATGAACTCTTCATATATATACAATGAATATTAGTCGGCGGGCATACCAAGTTGAAGTGATTTTACAGTATATATGATTAAAAATAAGAGGACTTACCAAGCTGAATTAACTTTATGTGTATAAAAAGAAAGCTTACCAACTTGAATTCACTTTATAAAGCAAAACAAGAGGGGCACCTAGCTGAAAGGACTTTCGAGGACTCTACACGATAATTGCTGGAAGCAGTTACGTAATTCTTACGTGCACTTTAGCTGTGGATATCCTTGCAAGCACGTCTTTTATGACCTCCGACATCATTACGGCTCACAATTTGTCAGTCAAATAGCTCGGCTCCCCCGCGCTTATGTAACCAGCTTGGGAGCGACAGGTGAGCAGGGTCGTTCCTCCCTGTCAATAGTTGCCGGAACCTGGAAGGTTGAGAGCACAAGTGCAGCAACTTCATGGAATCGTCATTTTTTTAGTGAATTGTATGAAGTTACAGCATTTATGAAATTTAATATGTAAATGATTATAAGCAACTCACCGCTGTGAAGCAGTGCCTGAAACTGGAAGCGAAAAGGACAACTGCAGTAACCCTCACAGTAACGTATCAATTTCTATGGTGATGTTTATATGGTTACAAAACTTTTGAAATGAAAGTTCAAGTAGGCAGCTACAATAAACCACTCGTTACTTTGCATTGGTGCTTCTCTTTGTAGACGACACGTATTTCTATCGGTGCGCTTCAGCTTGGAGACGCATGGGAGGTATGATGAGCGATCCTTAAATTGGCTTTCGGTACAGACTTCTTTTGTTCTTCATACACTGAATGGCTAAACTATAAATACTGTAGCAGCCTTTGCAGAAGCAGTTTCATGCCTTCGGTAATGTTTACATAATTAAACTCCATATTTAATAATAAGTCTTCCAACTCCTAATTGTTTCATTTGTCAAGTGTGGCCAGGGAAGAGACCAAACGCTGAGACTTCGAGTGCTTGGCATCGGCGAGACGTATTCTAAGATTGGATTTCGGCGCTGGCTGCGTTTCCCGTTCTTTCACATCACAAATTTAGTTTAATGCGGAAGTAAAACCCGTCTAGACCTCGAGGCAAAAAATGACTGAATATTCCAGCAACTAAGAACATTCTGTTTCCAAGGCGTAGAGCTCACGTACGTTAACAGCTTCTTTTACCTGGGTCACAAAATCGCTGATGATTTTCGCGATAACCAGGACATATATAGAGAAAGAAACGCAAATGCTCCATGAAGTTGGTGATATCTTTAATTCGGAAATTCGGACACTGCTCCGAAGAGGTCAAATGTCATCTGTTCCGAACCTATTGTTAAGCCTACCCCCCTCCCCCCTGTACTGTAACTCACTTTGGTGGAACTATAAAAGGAAACACAATGAGCGCTTGCGCGGTGCCTATAACGTCATACGCCTCAGAATAATGAATGTGTCAAGGTCTAATGGTGCAAGTCTAATATTTGCTCAAAAATACACTGTCTCAAAAACAGGACCACGAAATGCGCCTTAAGCCTAAAAAAACAAGGTTGAAAACTCCAACAACTCGTTAATAAAGTCATTCGTAGCGGCCCTTTCTACAAACAATCTAATATGTACCTACGATTGCAGCGCATACTGTTGCCTGACGGAGGCCAAGCAATGGGGCGTAATGAAGTCTAGAATGTAAGACCATTGCGTAAGACCATTGTTCATGCGTAACCTAGAAATAAGATACTGTCTATTGTGTCTTGTAGCGTTTCAATGATTTTTTTGTAATGTTTACACAAGTACTACGTAATACAATCTAAGAAGTGTCAAGTCGAAATACAAAACGTTTCCACTGCTCAACTTCAGACAGGCGCTCTACCCGCTTCAGAAAATACTCGTGCTGATCTTACTCCCCCAATCTTTTCCCAGCAACCGGACACTTCCAACGTACCACTGACTCGGAGAATCAGTGCAAACACTGGGGTCAAATTCTTATTTGGCAACGTTCAGAGTATAACAAACATGATGAATGCACAGCAAGCTATAGCAGCTACTCTTGCGTATGATATTGCACTCAATGAAACATGGATCAACCTTTCAAACAAGAATTTGGAAGCAGAAGTTGCATTGAAAGGCTACAAACTGTTCAATATAGGTAGACCGACCCACAGAAACTGGCAGAGGATGGGGTTCAATCATATATATCAAGGAACACCTTAATCCCCTCGGTAAAGGTTTTGCAGCAACTAAAGACTGTGAATTTATCACTACCCATGCTCATGTCGGCATTCGACAGTCCTTAAATATTATACTTGTCTATAGGAGCTCTCGCAGTTCCGCCGAAACTGATGCAGCACATTTTGCGACAAGATCGAAAATGCGCTGAATACTCCGGATGAAACAATTCTAATGGGAGACTTTAACCTTCCCCAAATTGATTGGAGTACATTGCGCAGCCCAGCCCCAGGCAGTAAACTGCTCGAACTCGATCCTCAGCCACTACCACCTGACCCAGCACGTTGATAAACCCACGACATACGGTAATATTCTAGATCTGGTTCTCTCCCATCCTAATTGTGAAATTCTTGATCTAACCATCCTAGACCGGCTTGGAGACCACAACATGATTGAATTTACGCTCAAAACTGGCAATGAATTCTCCACTAATGCGAGTCATCTCAAACTGCCAGACTATCGACGAGCTAATTTTCAGGGAATGGCAACTGAAATAGAAACAACTGACTTCGAAACCCCAATGAGAGACGCCAGTGTTGAACAATGCTCACACATTTTGAAAACGAGCATCCTGAGAGCAGCTGAACGTACATCCCAAATAAACTAGACAGTATCAGTAATGATCCCCTCTGGATGAATCTCACAGTCAAATGTTGCATTGCAAGGCGACAAGTGCGTTACAAAGCTGGGAAGCGTAATCCAACACAGGAGATAAGGTTCAGTCACATAAGGGCATGTCGGGATGTAAAGAAAATAGTCAGGACCACAAAAAGGGAAAAAGAAATATCCGTAGCCTCAATGGCAAAACGCAACCGAAAGGCATTCTAATGATTCTATAAATATGTTAATGAAAGAAGAATAAAGAAAGAAACCATAGGTCCGCTCCAAAGACTTGACGGTGCAATCACCAATGACCCAAGAGACAAAGCCACAATCGTAAAAGACTATTTCACCTCTGTATTTACTGTTGAAAATGTTACGAATATTCCTGAACCAGCAACGATGCAAGTTGCTCCCATAAACACATGTGTTTTCACGGAGATCGAGATCCTTCAAGCACTGACCCACCTAAATGTATACAAATCCACAGGCCCAGATAATCTTACTCCCCGTGTACTACGAGAAATGGCTGCATTCATCTTGAAGCCACTGCTCGAAATATTTAATCGGTCTCTGAGAACGGGAAAAGTTCAGCAGGATTAGAGACTAGCTAAGGTAATACCGATACATAAACAGGGGGACTAGAAAAGCCCCAGCAACTATCGACCAATCAGTCGTACAACGGTCGTCATCAAAACTATTGAACATCTCCTGAAAAAGTGCATCACTGACCCCCTGCGGATGCATCAGCTCATATCTGACTCTCAGCATGGGTTCCGAAATGGTAGAAACTGCTTAACATACCTTCTGGACTCTGGACTTGTTCTCAAAAGTTACGGATATTAAAGATGAAGAGAAGGGTGTTGACCTTGTGTATCTAGAGTGCCAACAGGTCTTTGATAAAGTCCCCCATCAACAGCTTATGAAAAAATTGGAAGCCTATGGCATCCAGAGAGACTATGTACGATGGATCGGGGCATGGCTTACGGGTCGGCAGCAGCGAGTGAAGCTTGAACGAGAAACGAACGACTGGACGCAGGTATCATCAGGGATTCCACAAGGTAGCGAGCTTGGCCCACTTCTGTTCTCAATATACATCAATGATCTGGATTTTGACATCCGTAGTAAAATCAGTCAATTTGCGGATGATACAAAACTATGTCATCCTGCCAGAAAAAGAGCCGTGCTCCAACAAGACCTTGACCACCTCATGGAATGGAACACAACGTGGCAGATGAGCTTTAATGTCGACAAATGCTCAGTAATGCACGTAGGGCTCGTGAGCCCTTCAACACCATTGAAAATGAATGAGACGGAATTGCCTCCTGTCACCCAAGAACGTTACTTGGGAATCACCATTACAAACAAACTGCAACACAGTCAGCAAGTTGACAAGAGTGTGAAAATGAGAAGCAGAGTACTCGGATCCATCACCAGAAATTTTGAATACAAGTCCAAGGACATCATCGTTCTCTTGTACAAGGCATTCGTGCGGCCACACTTAGAATATGCTATTCAATTCTGGTCGCCACATCTTTGCAAAGATATCGATAACATGGACAGAGTCCAAAGCAGAGCAACGAAATTGATACCTCAGCTGCGAAACAAGCCGTATGAATGTCGCCTAAAGGAACTGGGTCTGATCTCTCTCGAGCAAAGATGACTCAGGGGGGCAACTAATAGAAACATTCAAGTATTTGAATGGCTTCAACGACGTACCTACAACGGGACTTTTTGAAAGAGACCTCAATGATCGCTTGCGAAACAACTGTCAAAAACTCGAGCATAAAGCTCGAAGAAGGACCTTAAGTCAGCAGTTCTTTCCGTATTTCATAGTCAGCATTTTGAATAGACTCCCTTCCGACGTTGTAAGTGCGGAATCAGTCAACGCGTTTAAAAATCGTCTTGACATCCATTGGGAGAGACATCCCCCACAGCTAAGGATTCCTCCTCCAGGAGTCGCACACTCTTAACGGCCAAAGCCTCCAAGGCTTCCTTAATCCGTCTTCTTCTCTCTTCCGCTCCAACTACACTGTCTGACATCTTCAACTCCGTATGTCAGCGGCTATTGATCGTGATTGCCTGCATTCGTGATCGTCTCTTTTGCTGAGATTCTTCTCCCTCCTCTTCTTTCTTCTTTTTTCCCCTGTCTTTTATATCCTCCTAACATAATGGCAAACTCTTAACCGCCAAAGCTCCCGAGGCCACCTTAATCCGTCTTTTTCTCCCTCCCGTTCCAACTACACAGTTCGTTGTCTATAAGCTCCGCATGTCACCGGCTCTTGATTGTGCTTGTGTGCATTCAAGATCGTATCTTGGGGATGGACTCCTCACCCCCCTTTTTTTCTCTTATCTCCTGTCTTCTATATCCTACTAACATAATGGCAATAGCTCATAGAGGGCCGGGGCGTAAGTTTCGATGCCTCTTTGAGAATGGGCCTGTTGGTTCGTCTACTGCCGTCTATCTAGATTAATCTAATATACTAATCAAGGACATTTTAAATGAGCAGAAAAAGAAAGTATTGGCAACTGTTCCTAATTCACCAATAGTTAACTTATGTAATTTACAAACTAGCGAGTTCAGCAATCGTAAGGTATAATACAGCAGATTAAATAAGTTATTCACTATCATGTTAGAATAGTGGAACGATAAACAGTTAAGGAAGTTAAACAACAGCTAGTTAAAAACTCTTAAATAAGAGCAAGGTAAGCATAAGTTCAACAATAGTAAAAGAGTGTTCGATTAGGCTCAAAAGTTAAGCCTATGACGCTTGACTTGTTCGATACTTCATCCAGGTGCGCTAGCTTCGATTCACTGAAGTGAGTTTCCGGAATTGATTTTTAATTGATTACCCATGAAATTTCAGAAACTCAATCTTGCACCTTAATATGGAACTTTTAGCCTGCTGAATTTAATCGCGTTGCTGCTCACACTTGCAACATAATTCAAAGTCACCAAGCCAACGCTTCTGTCTCAAATTTCGGACATCTCAAGCCTGAAAGGCTTAATTTTGCACCCCAATCTTACGTGCCTTAAGTACAGCAAGTATAAGTTAAACGTTATGTTTTTGCATAACCCTTATTTTTACTGATATTGGATAGACCTATGCATGTGCTGGTGAAGAAGCATGGCCACGTAATGAGACGCCCTTTAGAGTCTACTTAATTTAATACTAAAACTGAGCAGATTGTTGGGGTGCTGCAGCATCTACGAATAGAGAACCGTTATCATTATAATTATTATTCAGCAAGCCAGACCCAGTCGTCTTTTCTTCATGCTTTGTATCATGACTAGGGATTCCAGAACATTTTTTCTCCCACGTCTTAACAGTAACAAAGAGTCAACTTTACATTTTCTCCCCAAGACACAAAATATGCTTGAGCGAAAATGGTCTGACTACCGCACATATGGCGCACCTTTTGCGGTTGACTAGAGAATTTTTTTTTGTGTGTTTCCAAATGCTCTCGTGTATGCTTGCTACGTTATAATAGATACTTGCTGCCATGTGGCTTCCTCCTCGGGTCGAGCTCCGTTGCTTCGTAGCAAAGCAGCCGTCGCTGTTGAAGACAATCGACCTCTGCCGAGTGCTGCCTGCAGGTGAAGCGCCTATAGTTAATTACTGCTGTTCTGCACAACCCTTGAGGACACTCTAGCTCGTATACTGCTGCTTCCTGCTGGATGTTCACTTCGGCTCTAAATTAAAGCCCTACAGGCTTGGCTTGTTGGAAACTGCAGGCAGGTTTGCTGGCTGGCTTAGACCTGGTGAACGGCGTTTCAGGCAGTGATCCTCAATGTGTTGTTCTTGAGACTTTGAATAAAAACTCGATCTTGCGCCGTAAATTTGCGTTTTCAACAACCTCAACGTAATCACGTTGCTTTTAACACTTGCAACACGTGGCAAATCCAAAGCTTCTGTCTGCACTTTCGAACAAGTCAAGCCTCTAGGGCTTAGTTTCGGTGTCCAATCGAATGGGCCGGAACTCGAGCTTGCGTACTGCATGCAGCCTCCTGTTGATGAGCGAAGTTACTTTGCAACACAACCGTTGACGATGATCGAGCTTATTCAACTAACGCTGCTATATTAAATGTAAAACAAATTTTGCCGATCGTCCTTGTGCAAATGTCAGCCAATGTCAGCCAATACGAATACAAGCCATACATAGCAAAGCGTTGAATGGAGCGAAACTTGAAAAATCGTTTGTGAAGGAAATTTCAGAAGAGACATATCCATAAAACTCATGCATGCACTGAGAATATCCAAAAAGGAAGAAAATGGTACCTAAACGAAATAGATGGAGCCATAATTGTGTAAATGACAGGCGTTAGAAGAAATATTATAGAGGAAGCTTCTGCATGTAGCAAGACCAGAAAGAACGTTCCAGATCATAATTTGAGATAAGATAAACCAATAAATTTTTTGCGTGTACTGAGAGTATTTAATATGGAAAAAAAACTGACGCTTAATCGAAAGCAATCGAGCTAAAATTCGGCAAATAGCAGCCTTTGCAATAATATGAGGAGAAAGACGCTGGCTATTAAAAGACAAGGAAAAACGTTCCTAATGAAAATTTGATAAGCGAGAGACACATGAAATTTGCGCATGCACCGATAATATCTGAAAAGGAAGAAACTGATGCGCCAACCAAATATATCGAGCCAAAACGGAGTATGCATTGAGATTATATAAGTATAGGAAAAAAGTTAAGAAACTGATACTAAAACAAAAAAAAATTGATCTATGCCATACATTAAACCTATTCGTACAACTTCACCGTAAAACAACTAATAGTGACATGAAAGCTAGCTAGGATTAAATATCAAAGTAAATAGTTCACTACGAGCTGGAACGAGCTCATTACATATAGGAAAAATTCTGGTTGATCTGTCTCACTGCTTTCAGGAGCTTTTCAGCCCTGATTGGAATAGGAAGACAATTGCAAACCGATTTATATATAACGAGTCATAGCTACTCTTCCCTAAGACTTACAGTATTTATAGGGTATCAAACATTTTCTGCTATTCTCTATCGCACAAATGTCTGGTTACAAGTACCAATATACAGTAACTGTAACAAAATTTTAAGAAAATAAACTTCGAAAAATGCATTGGGCGTTTTTCGCATCTGTAGCTAATATAGATATATGGTTTTGGTGATAAAATAAATTTCAGTAGAGGCGCAAATTTGTCTTACTTTGTTGTACAGTTAAATTCGTTATAAATAGGTGTCTAAATTTACATACGTTGCCACGCACTTTCATTTCAACAACGTAACTAAGCCAAGGCCATAGACGCGCTCTTCCTCTTTGCTCTCTATTTCCGTATTGCAGTAAATCCCTAACTTTCAACACAAACTATTGCCGAATTCTGCCTATTCACAGCCCAGTGCGAGGTTAAGGTATCACTGCAAGCAAATAATAAGTGTCGCGAGGAAATTCCCACTTCTTGCTCAACCACAAATAATACGGCACGTCTAGACCACTTCAAGCAATTTGGTGCAGTACTTGGCCACTTATTCTATACTACGGCAAGTCTGCGATTGGCGGAGTGTCTTAATAATGGGACGCTGGGTTGTGATTGCGGTGAGCAACGCACGCGTGACGAATGCAGCACTGGTAGGGTCCCTTGCTCAGAATTAGCGTTTGGGAGTAATGCAGCGCGTACGCCAATGATTATGTAACTGAATATTTTCTGTCATAACTTTCTAAATATATAAAATAGGAACTTTGCAAACTTGTCATTGTACGCAGTATCCTGCAAAGGATGGGCAAAAATGTTCATATATCATGACATGTAATTTTTTTATTATTGACGATTCCAACTGTAGGTTGCGTCATCACCGTCTGTCTTAGTTATACTTATATTCAACATCAATCTTTAAAGGCTTATAAATTAAAATGAACAGCGTTACATAAATTTTTAGGAGCAGAAAGAAACCACAGGCTTCATATGGAACACACAGTTACATTATAGGAATAATGTTTATTTCATAACAATGAAGTTTCATCACATCATGAAGAAATGCAAGTCATCCCTTATATTCAAGGATCTTCGTAAGGCGCCTTTCAGCTGAAGAGGGTTGGGTTGATACTTAAGAGGACGTTATTGATCCTGAAACATCAATAGCCCTTCAAAGTCTACCAGGCTTATAAGCTGCTTTCCATTGCAATGAACTCTCTTTTTGATGATAGCCCACAAGTTCTCAATGGGATTCAAATCTGGGCTGTTTTCAAGCCATGCAATCACCCTCTTGCTTCTAAAATTAACATCCTTCAGCCAGTTAGAGGTACACTGAGATCTATATGCAGGGTCATTATCCCGTTAAAAATCCACGGTCTTTCTCGAACGCAGCATTCAGGTCTGGGAATCAAGACATGAAACTAACTAATTGTAGGCCTATTAATGAAGCTTTACCCCTTGGTTTCCGTGTATGGCTGTACCGCCAGATGATGACATCGCCTTTGATTTAAGACCAAAGCATTATGCCTCCAACGCCCTGCTGAGGATGAATCAGAACTGGGTTGATGCCCTTTCAGTATTAAACTGCTTTAGATAACAAGCCTTACGATGGATCAGTGCTGGCAAGACACTCATCCGTGAATATAATATTCTGGAAATCTATCTTCAGATACCTGTGCGCCCATTCTAGCTGTTTGGTTTTATTTGTGTGTTTGATATGGAGGTCGTTTTAGGATGTTCAGCACCTTGCCAAAGTTTTCAGGGCTTCGAACCGAGTTGTTTTACCCATTTATGGGTACGGTACCTCTTGCCATGGGGTGTCCTCGCCATCAGAATCTTCACTTGTGAATATCCCGTGCAGATAGCCCCCGTCTTGCCCCCAGTGAACAAAGTCTGATGGTTCGATTGTCACAATTCATATTTTTAGATGCTTTTAAAGTAGACATGTCTATGCCCGGTCCGGAAGTCATTTTAGCACGATTGGCACCTGTAAGACCAACTCTTTTGCCCATGTTTACTCCAGAACCTGGACTTGCATAACGAGGGACGTCATGGCTGCACGTTGTTGCCAAATCGTAGTTTACAAAACTCCGGATTTGAATGAAAAATGTTTCATTTGACTGAAGGTAATCTCATTTTCTAAATATATGTTATGTCAAAGATATTCATCACCATTTTAATTTAGTGGCAGAAACACTGATTTTTATAATCAGCGCGAATGCAGTACATACCTAGGTATGTATTAAGAATCATAGCCGTCCCCATTTTACCATGGCGTGTGCTCTTATAAAGGCGGGTTCAAACTAGTCAAATGAACTATTTCTCGCATCTAACTGTACGAAAGTATTATTACGCTCTCGTAAGCATAATTCAGTGTAGTAAAAAAAGCTGTTAAAATGTTAACTGTCAAGGCAGTATGCTCTCCAAGCGTCACTACGGTAAAATTTTGGATATCTTTTCAACTTTGAAGTTAGTTAAAATTCAGCAAGCTCTGCACTTTTCTACTAATTAAACAGACACAGCGACGCATTCGGCCGAGGAGCTGAGAAAACTTGGATCATTTTACTATAGTGTGAATTCCCATTTTAATTTTTTATGCATCCGATCGTCTACTTTCCTGCTTTCTTCCTGTGCTTACCATCACCACTAGTACAATATATATACACAAAGATGAGGTGAGGTAGCCGTCATGATAGTTTTCCGTACATATCCGTATATTCTTTTTTTAAATAAAAAATGATAGCTAATACTCTGCAATCTATATCTCTAGATTATCTTTGGGAGTTCTATATGGAGAATCTCGGGCATAAACATCGAACAATGATGAAGCATCAACGTAAATTCACTGCTGGTATTAGTGGCGGTTGAGAACGTTTTATATCTCTCATAGAATGCACGAAATGGAGAAAAGTATACAATTTTTTAAATTCCTCGGCACAGTTGTTAGTGAACGCTTAACTTTTTCGACTGACGTGTCAAAGTCGATCTAAAAAATCCAATACTAATCAGAAACTTCGAACATAAGCGTTGGCTTCGCTACTTTCAATCACGTTGCAGATGTTAAAAGCAACCCAAGTGCGCTTGAGATGCTGGAAACCATTATATAGGGCAAAAATGACATTCTGGAAATATTAAGGAGAGCCAATTAAGGTTCAGTGCTCAAAACTCAATTCAATGGGTCGAAGTTAAGGCAGCTGTCTAAAGTTTAAGACAAGTCAGGTCTCAAAGGCTTAGGGCTCCAAAATAATGCCTTCCAGGCTCAATTTGTTCCAAGCATATCAGACAGGCGCGTTGGCTTTGACCTATAGAACTTAATTTCAGGCAATGACCATTTACCGATCACCCTTAAGACTTCCAGAAATTCAATCTTCCTCCTTAAAATGGACTTTGCAGACGGCTTAACGTAATCAGATTGCTTCTGTCGTTTACAACCCGATTCATAACGGTAAAGCCAAAGCTCCTGTCGAAAGTTTCGGATAAATCAATCCTCAATGGCTTAATTTCGGCGCCCAGTCGAACGTGCCCTCAATTTCGGCTTTTACCGCCAAGGAAACAAAGATATTTATAGTGAAATCCTGTATTTACATTTGTATAGCTGAGGCAGTATATAGTTTAAATTTAAAGAAATCACGAACGTTTCACTGTCACTTTCCACATACATAATATGTAAAAGAATCTATCACACTGCTACTGGCTTTTGAAATAAGCGATATAAGTATTGAGTTTTGCTGGTATTTTTTTTTTTCATATATATTTAGTTCCTTTATATTGGTATTAATTTCGACCTCTAGCTCATATTTTTTTTTAGTTTCAAGATACACTATAGTTCGTTGAGTAATACTAACTTCTATTATGACTCCCTGCCATCGATGTTCGTAGCTTCTCTTCAGCATTTTACACAAATTACATCAAAAAACGTAAACAGAGAGCATTACGGTGTTTGTATTCAGCATTCAACAGATACAAGATTTTTGCAGCTGCTGGAACCATGAAGTTCAGCATGGATCTTCTTTACCGTTTTTTTAATGTCGTCTCTACACTACGCATTGGCCTTAATCAGTTACTAAACATCATTCTTCACAGCTTGAATTTCCTCCTGCGCAAGCCTCTTCTGATTTTGGGTTTTAACCAAAACGGTTCTGCTTTGCTTGTACTTGCAGCAAAGTTGGTTGTAGTCGTTAGTAGCGTCGCTCAACTGCATCTCGAGTTCGCTTAGTTTACCTCGGAGTATTTCATTGACGACGAATTCCAAAGTTCGTTGCTAGCACTCAAGCTTCAACAGCTCGGGCTGACTTTCGTTTATTGCTTGCATCAGCTCTTGCTGCTCCTTCAGTAGCTGCTTTCTGGGTAGTTCCAGCTATTACTTTCGGTCCTTAACTTTCTAGAGAAGCTCCGTCTCATTTCCCAACTCTAGTTACATTGCCTGGGTTTCGCTCACGGTTTGATCGTACTGTTGTTTCACTTTGTCTATACTCGACGCTAGTTCAGCCAAATCGTTCCCGAACTCTTCCAGTTGGTTGTTCTCTTTAGAGATATTCTCATTCAGTGTTCCATCGTCGACTTGGTGAAGTTTGGCTAGCAGCTTCCTCTGGCACTACGACTTCACTAACTTGCTCATCACGTCGGTTAACTTCCCGTTGTTTTTTCGGTTGTTTTTGGCAATTGTTTTATACAAGTCCCGCAGCTCATCTTCTTCTTTATTGAGTTGGAGCAATTTTTCGACGATATTTTACTTCTTCTCACATAGTGCCACGAATCTTGACTTCAAATCATCGTTTCTCTCAAGTTCCTTTTGTTCCATTTGCTAGGTCTGTTTTTCACAGCGTCTCTGGTTTTCATGCAGCTGCTGTTCAATGCTGCTCAACTCGCGCTGCAACTGTTCCGGTTCCTTAGCGAGAACCCCACAACCCAGCTCACTGTTGAGTCTGGAACAGAGGTCCATACGATCGGTTCGCTTGCCGTCCATGGTTTTCGTTGACCTGCAATATCTTAGTTTCAGAAATTTTTTAATCTCATACGGCGACTGGATTTTTATACCCTGATCATCACCTCCTGTATCCTGGATACGGTGCGTAGCACCAGAATTTCTTATTTTTGAAGGTCTTTTGAATTCGTCATACATTTAAGCGTTAATTGTTTATGGATGCACTGGACATATAGCGAAGCTCGAAAGCACTCGATGGAATCAGAAAACATAGTTGAGCATTCTTACAGAAGCAAACTCGGTCCATAAATTTAATGCGATATTGTCCATAAATAGCTGTCCATTGACATGATTTGACAATGAGAAGCTAACGAATACTATTTTTTGTTTGTTTGTTTCATTCTTTAATTCAGTGCTGCAGTGGGGAGAGTAACTTCCAACTGACAAGCGTTGGTTTTCATTTACCCGCAGGTGGTGATACACTCTAATCAAAAGAATGAGTTTACTCACCTCCCCTTCCAAATGCGTTTGCTGTGTCCATTTATATTCTACAAAAGTGTAAAGAATTTCAATAATTGTTTCCTCCAAATATGAAGAGATGCTCTAAGATGTGCTAATGACAGTTAGTGAACAAATTGACTTGACGGCTAACATTTTTACGTATTTTTTGTTCATCTCATAGTTGTGTTTGCGAGATCTAAAAACATTAGGATGATTAGCTGAGGAAACTCGTTCAATTCGCCATTGCGTGTGACAGTGATATAGTCTTACTTGGTCTACTGAGCTTCTAAGCCCACATTGAAAAAGTGGGTCGAAAGCTCAGAACAATTCTTGGTATAATACATATATGGAGTGTCCAATTACGTCATTCGTGATTCGTCAAATCAAGCAGCAGGCAAGCACCACCGCTGCTGGGGTAATTTTCAATTTCAGAATCTCTTGAAAAACAGTATTTCAGGTGAAATCGACAGTTCATCTAAGTTTGTTTCGATTTGATAAAATAGAAAAAAAAAATTGTTTTCCTTGACTATCATATTAACAGTTCAGCAATGTTGTTATTTTAAATTCCAAAGGAAAAAAAATTTCTGCAATGCTACATCAGCGCTATGGCGATCTAATATATAAATAAAATTTCGGACAAATGCTTTTCAAGATCCCTGGTTTAAGGAAATTAATAGAAAAATTAATTGCTTTTAATAGCTCAGTTACTACATAGGTACCATATGCCTATGCTGTATATTGTAATTTTCCCTCAAAATACATAGTCAAAGGAACAAGTTTTTAACAGCTTAACTAGGTTAGTTATTTACTGTTACAAAATTGTTTAAACTCCAGAATACACCTAAGATAATGTAAAAAGCAAAATATCCAGGGAGGGGCTCCTGATCTCCCTCCTCCCGTCGCTATGCCGAGCAGAGCTCCATGCTGTCGGAAGATTGAGAAATATTTTAATAACCCCCCCCCCTCCACACTCACTCGGAGTCTGGCTACAGCCCTGGCATGCTGAAGACTCCATTTTTTATACGCGAAAGATTCAGACTTTGGTAGTCTTACGGGTAAACGATTGAGCATCAATACCTGAAACTCAATTCAACGGGTTGAAGCTGGTGCACTTCAATGAAGATTCGAAGAAGTAACTCAAGTAAGGCCTCGAAGTCTGTAAAATGACTAAAATCATTGTTCATCAATGATAACTACAAGACAATTTTACAGACTTCCCATGATGAGGAGGGTTTTTCATTATGGATATGGCATTTTTCAGCGGGATCTCGCTTCATGCCCTCCTTCATGTAAAATACTCACGTTCTTTGAAGAAAATGAACTAACGGTTTTAGAGTAGCCTGGAAATTTTCCTGACATAAATTCAGTAAGAAATCTATGGGATATAATAAAATGTATGCTTCAGAAAGAAGACTGTTAAACCATGCAAAAACAGATTAGTGATGTTGTTTAATCAAGTTCTGCTACGGTACTACCATGATGAAGAACTAACAGAAATGTTTCAACTTCAATCTTTACCAAATCGAGGGCAAATGTACTGTCCGAACTAACTTGAAGAGAATTTTGGAGCTTAAAATTATAATTTTCTAAGACCATAATTATCAAAAATCAGCTCAGTTCCATTAGCAGGGTGATGTGCAACAGGCAGTAGTTGCTAAGAAAATGTAAGAAACAAAAGTTGCAACGGAAAAGTCACAAGCTGAGTGTCTTTATTAATTAGGTGAGGGTGTCGGCCCCGGATATGTGCAATAAATTGATCTATATATCAGCAAGGCAAAGAATATATTAGTCAGATCCATATAATGCATGACTTTACGTCTCATTTTCTTATAAAAATTTATTTGTGACAAAATGGATAATAAATGGTTTAGTATTGAATGTTCTTATTTCGAAGCAGCTAGCGTTTACGTAACTCCAGCGTTTCCTGTGCGGATACGGGGAGGTCGTGATTCCAAGAATAGCTAATGTCAAAAGCACTAAAAAATTGAATTATTTACTGTTTCGTACTTTTTAATCTTATGTAAGGAACTAAACTTTTAAGGCATTGTAATATTAGTAATAACTATAAATTTCACAACTATATACTATGTTTCATTCAGCTTTTGGCTTTTCAGAATTTCCCGCTTATCTTGTTTACAATTGCTTATCGCACCAGTAGTGTTGATACCCGAAACCTCTGAGAGTTGGCCAGCCTCTGGCCTTTTTTTCTGTTATGTAATTTTTTTATTTATCTCTACTAGTTCGTC
This sequence comes from Parhyale hawaiensis, assembly GCA_001587735.2. Lineage (NCBI taxonomy): Eukaryota > Metazoa > Arthropoda > Malacostraca > Amphipoda > Hyalidae > Parhyale > Parhyale hawaiensis. The sequence continues at coordinate 6,335,389 of LQNS02015105.1, read as the reverse complement.
ATGTGCTTGTGAAACAAAGACGAGAATTCCATGAAGTCTGACTGCTAACTGCCTCATGGTAGAAACAAGCTGTAACTACTTTGGGTGTGCGTGATCCCGCCGTCTAATCATGGATTGGGTTGTAGCAAGGGATAAAGACAAATATGCTGTCGGTGAGTATGTTTGTGTTACTTTTAGGTAGTAACTGAGAACTTACATTTTAATGAAGAGCATACAGTTGTGAATAGTTACTCAATTTTATTCAGTGTCATCTCATCACTAACCTCATTCCTGAGGGTGGCAAACTTGTTGCCATGATCTTGGTGAGAAGTGCCGCACTATGAAACCTGGCTCCACAGGTGACTACCCTCATTCCCGAGGGTGTAAAACTTGTTGCCAAGATCTTGGTGAGAGATGCCGCACTATGAAACCTGGTTCCATTGGTCGTGGCACTCTTATGCAACTACCCTCTTTCCCGAGGGTGGCAAACTTGTCACCAAGATCTTGGCAAGAAGTGCCGCAGCCGCACTATGGAACCTAGTTTCATAGATTACGGCACTCATAGGTGCCTATCCTTATTCCCGGGAGTGGCAAACTTGTCGCCAAGATCTTGGCGAGAAGTGCCGCACTGTGAAACGTGGATCATTAGTTAAGAGAGATTTTGTCTAATATTCATTTTATCCCTCACTTGAACTTCAGAATTAGGGTCGACTGGGGCAAATCGTGCGCGTCGGAAATCCGGGGCAAATCGTGCGCACCCCCCTCCCCCGGTAAACGAAGTGTCAGAGAGGAATGACAAAAATACAGAAAGAAAGCCCCATCCTTCTAGTATTAACCCTGCAAATATGATTGGGATCCATCAAAGGTAAGTATGATTAAAAAATTC
>LQNS02015105.1:6316399-6328104 GCA_001587735.2 Parhyale hawaiensis | reverse complement strand
TCTCTCTCATGTTTTCCCCACACCGGTGTGCGTGTTGGATCCCGTCCTTCTACGTCTTACTTAACTAGTTATTTAAAGCTAGGTTTCTATACTATTTTACTTACTTTCTACTTACTCTGTCTGTGGCATTACTAATGCCCTGACAGAAGAATGGGCCTAATATAAGTTAAAATGGACTCTAAATGTGTTACAACCCGTAGTAATATAAACAAAATTGCGTTAACTAAAGGGTGACATTCCGGTGGTTTTAGGCGCCATTCCGGTTATTACACCACCATTCCGGTGACTAGGCTCCATTCCGGTTATTCTATGTACCCCATCATAACGCACTGCTGCTTTAACTAGGTTAGGTTACATGCGTATGCACAAGTGCCTAATTTGCCTCACTTTAGTTCTTACTGATGGGTAGTTAGCCATAAACCCCTTTATAATATTGGTAGGTTAGCTGAGGTGTAGGCCTGGTTTGCCTAATTTCCATAAAAAATATTGATCTAATTTTCAGCATGCCTCAATTATGCTAGTTAGAAATCACTTGCTTATCCTATAACTTGGGTCACAGGTGACGGATAAGACAAATAATTAACCGAGGTTTTTAAGTGACTGTGGGACTTGTCCTGTTCTGAAACTAGCTATGGGCTCTATATTAGATGATGTATCAATATTTACAATTGTAGGTTATGCAACAAAATGTTAATAAAAAAGTAGGGAATTTTTTACTTTAAGGTAGCCTGTCTATTTTTGTGTTGATGGCCCGATTGTTATAAAACTCGCACACTATATGTAGAATTGAATTTGAAGAACATTTTTTTTCAGTAATTTTTTCAATTTTCAAAATAGTTTTTAATAACCTACCCTAACCTAACCCACCCTAACCTACCCTATCTAACGTAACATAAAAAAACTGAAAGTTAAGAAGAAATGGAGTAAAATCTTTTTCAAATTCAATTTTACATCTATTGTGCTAGTTTCATAACAATTAGACCATAAATAACTAAAATAAAGTGTTTGTACTGCAAAATATACTAATAACAACACAAGACCACAACAAATAGAAGCTATATGTCCATACTCTATAGAGGTCATCATCAAAATACAAATCAATTAAGAGGGAAGTTCAGATTTCCCTAGAAGTTGAAATATTTCTTTAGATATTTATAAAGTAGTCTAATAGAAATAAAAATTTCATGCTGAAAATAAACACTTTATCCTTGTCTCAATATATGCAGTAGTGCATAGTTATTATTTATTTGCATAAATGTCAAGTACAGTATTAAGTTGAAAAATTCTTGAAATTGTTTTAAAAACCCTGAAACCATCTGAAATTTTGAAAAACTGGTGTAAATCCCCTAATAGTTGCAGCCATACACACTTCTTATTGACGCCAATGTGTCACGCAAGCTTCTTATTGGTCAACCAACTCATCACACAAGCTTCTTATTGGTCAGAAAGAGTGCTGGCCACCGTACGCATCAAACAGGCTTCTTATTGATAGAAATGAGAAAAGTATAATATCAAGTTTATCAACTTAGTCAACATTAGTCTAAACTATTGCAAGAATTGAAAAATTATCATGAATAAAAGGTGTGTGTTCAATTTTACATATACTGTGCAAGTTTCAAAACAAAGCAACCATAAGTAAAGAAACTAGAATGGCTACCTTACAGTAAAAAATTGCCAAAAAGTGATAGGTATATACTGGTATGTCATATAGGGTAAAATCCCCAAGGGGGTTTTACCCCTGATTCGGAAATTCCTGAGGGCCTGAAGTCAGAGTCGGAGCTGGAGTTGTAACGTGAACTATCCGACTCCGCAACCTTGATTGAAAGGTCTATAAGAAATAAATTATCAAATAAAAAAAGACTCTATCCAATAAAATAAAAATAGCAGTCTATTCCCCTTTGACCCAACTTCACAAATATGATAGAACTTCAATCCCTCTAATACCTGCCTTATCTGAAGTCCCTAAGCAAGTGGATCTGGGTTTCATACTTATTGAGTTAGCTATACCTACATGGGCAATTTAAAATTTGTGATATTTTTGAGCTTGTAAAAATTTTTGAAAACTACCGTAAGCTTGGGCTATTCCGTCACCCCGGGGGTTATTTTGGCACTAGGCCAAGTCTTCAGTTTTTTAGTCATTGTGGCAAAAGTTTCAACAGCAGAAAAATGGTAGCTACACGGTCTATTTGAAAGGTGACACAATTGTCACACGCATCACGCATTTCTGCACATGCATCACATACTTCTACACATGCATTATGCACTTCTACTCACAACACGCACTTCTAGTAGCTACTTCTACAGGAACGTAACCTATTTATTTCCTATGTTTTAAGTATTCGGTATTTGCGACCCCTTGATGGAACGTAACCCTCACGAAAGCGAAGGCTTACTGTATATAACATTGTGTGGCCATTAAATCTTCAAGAACCTGCTTTATACAGTAAATAATTTAGCCACATGCCCGACATGTGCAACTAATGTCAACACCCCTTTTTGGAGATACCTACCGTACCTTGCTCAAACATCTGGAAACATAAGGACTGGATACAAAGGGGAATTGAAGCCTAGGCTTAGACCTAACTTTTTATCATAAACATTTGTCTGTAGGATTACAGGTTCCATAGCTGTGCTCATTTAAGTGCAACTTTTCAGCTAAAATAGCCCTACCTTACGATATTCAAAATATGGTAGTACTAAGTAGGTAACTAACATGCAGTAGCTAGCTACTTCACGGTATGTTTGATTTGATATAGGTAAACTTTAAGCAAGTATATTTTACAGTTAACTAGCTATTTTTTTGCTAGGTACTGTACCTACCATAGTGTCTGTTGCACATATGCCATAACTACCATAGGTATATATAGCTAGAGCATGTATTCAGTGCTTGTACTGTATCAAGTAGCTAATTATGGAATTTATGCTTGCAGCCATTACCAATTTTGAAGCCCAAAATGAAAAGTGCCTCAAGCTGTCTGTTGGTGACACTGTACACGTTCTGGAGGTGTTCGGCAAAGAGTGGGCCTTGGGCTATGTTATACACAACCGTAAAGTTGAGGGAATCTTTCCCCGCTCCTTCATTCGGGTGAGTCTAGCATGCTTGTGCGGTTAGCCTATCTTAGCTACATTGTTTGAGCTATTGATGGCTATTTTCCTTTGTTTATTTACCACTAGTTTACATATGGCATTTTTACTTTATGTTAGGTATTAGTGATCAGGTGAATACTTGCTTACTTAGTTCTCAAAATAGCTGCATTCTTCATTAATTAAGAAACATTGGCTAGCTAGATGGCTACATAGCAAATTACCATTACAGAATGCAAAGTTAAGATTACAACAAGTATGATAGCTACCTAACTTGCAACTATTCAGTAGTTCTCTAGGTAGAATATGTTTACTCGTTAGCAAGCAATTTGAAGTCTCTGTTCTTATCTATCACATCCCATTTTCCAGTAGGCTAATCACGTCCTGTTTTTTTTGTACTTCATCAATGCTGTTCTTTCATACCTAATACCCACTGGGAGCATTTTCAGATGAATCCTATTAGTACTGCATTCCTACAAGAATGTTAAGTACCAGACTACCTGTATCTAAAAATGTGACTCAGTATCCTAGTCATTTTTAGCTGCATAAGACTGATCCATAAGGCAATAGAAGCTATATATGGTAGCTAGCTGTTGAATGTTGTCTCTATTGAATTTTTTTGTTTAATATTGCTGCTTATGCTGTTCACTACTTTACAGTAGTAGCAATTTTAAAACAATAGGTTGTCCATGACCTTTGCATCAAACAGGTTCCATGGTCCTATAGAATCCAAAGAATCAAGTTGCCTATGATTGTCTGATGGTGTGAGTTACTGAAGGTATGTATTTAGCTTTGCAGTAATTATTTAAGAAATAAATATTCTATCTATACTTCTCATATTACAGAACAAAAGCTGTTACATTGACAAAAATGGTCCAGAGGAGAGAGTTGTCCCTAAAATGCCCACAGTTGTCCAAGAGCTGACCTCCTCATTGAGGGAATGGAGGATACTCCTGAGAGATCATTATGTTGTGAGTATTGTTTAGCACTTGAGTAGGTACCATACTAGAACAGCATCCTCTCTTTTGCTTCTGTTATGCCGGGGCCACACTAGGCATTTACACAGACGACTTGATGCAAGGATACAAGACCCAGACGTCATTGATGACACGGTATCTATGCTACCTACCGATCTTATATGTCGAAACAGCGCTCAAGCTGCTCATCCCAGCAATCAGCTGGGCGTAGAAATGCATAGGTATGTGGCCTCGGCATAATACAAGTAGCTGTGGTGTAGGTAGCTATGTTCTCACACTCATGACGTGATAAGTACCTACCTATGCCGTAGCTGCAACCTTCCATTCTTTGACAGTTGCCAAAGAGGTGAAAGAAATATCTATCCAATATAATCTATCTAGCTATTATATGTGATGCTTTCTCTGCAAAAATTTGAGTTTATGTTGTTTTTTAGTATTCTGTATCATTGGTTCGTAAATAAATTTTATTTTTTTCATTTTGTATTGGTTGTAGAAACACAATTCATGCTGTTGTTATACTTTGCATAAAATTTTCTCCTTATAACCACATCCCTTTTCTTTAGTTCTGGTCTTTAACCTGTTAAACATAGTCAATGATGTGGTTGTGTTGATGCCATGGGTTGCATTGTCATAGTCACATTCAACTCTATTGCTAATGCGGAGTGTTCCACAAGTGCGCCTCACAAATTTTGTTGATGCATGGCTTTTTATAGGGTTCTATTCTGACCAATATAGACTTCGATTGTTTTCAGATTTTGTAGCCTGTGAATGAGTCTCGGTTAGCTGGTTGTGGCGCTTAACTTGTCAAGTTTTTTGTGTCTATAGTTATTTATTTTCTTTAGTTTTGCTTTACTTTTCTTTTTGTAGACCGGTCATGAATCGTTCCAGTTAGCATATAACACCTGCCTCCAGCTTATTGACTTGCGCAAGAAAATTCTGTCTGATCACCTTCCAATTGATGAGGTTAAGCTTCTCAAAGAGGAGCTTACTTGCAAAATGGATCTTGTCAACAGGTAAGTTGGGCAGTTGTTTAATAGGCTATCTGATACTGATTCATTATAAAATTTGATCGTATCAGTGTTTGAGGCAGTCAGTTCTTTTATCACAGTCGTTAGTAGTGATCTTTGTTGGCAGGTATGATAGTCTGCTAGCTGCATACCTATTTCATTTCAAACATTCATAGTTATTCTACAATTGGATTTTTGTCAACTAATACAGTAGAAAATTTAATGAACGTATCATTTATTAGCCTAAGTACCCTGGCTCAACCTTGATAGGATGAAATTTTTTATGATTATACAAAGCGACATTGTGGCGGAAGCATGACCATCATGCTAGCGGGACTTCCATATCAATTTGGCGAGTTTTTACTTGAAGATAGAGAATGTTGATGAACTAGATAGGTATCTCGGAGAATCCTCTTTCCAGTCAGAGAACAGTATGGGTTCTTGGTAATAGGGTAATGCTGATAACATGTTCAGGAGTTGTACTTTTGTGATTTAATGTCTCATAATATGCTGGCAGCTCATGGACACCATTGATGAATAGTCCAGTGACTAAGTTTATCTGTTTAATTAGTTTCTTTGTTCCTGTTTCAGATTACTTACCTCTGTGTTAGTCTGCTGAACTGAATTGAAACTTTCTGAACAATAATCTCGGAATAAATAGTCTTCATGCTTATGGCCTAATCTTGTTAGCCATTTGCTCACATTTTTGCTATTGGGTTTGTGTTACTACAAAATGTACGCCACTTGTAAGCAGTTAGGAGTCAAATGTCTTCAGCACTGATCATATATATGCATTAATAGTAATTTGGTATTGTCAGATTGTTGGGCCTGGACCTCGTGGTGCGAGACACCTTTGGCAACATCCTGAACCCTCGACACACCTCAGTGACGCAACTGTTCCGACGGCACACCCACACTGACGACCAAATTGCGCTCATACAGGTACGGTTGCATGTTCGGTCGATCGGTTCGATCAGTAGAGTTGTAGAGAAGGTAATTAAGGTCACCTATTCTGGCTCACTGAAGTGAGGACTCATTTTATTATTAGTTAGCTGTATCATAATTTTAGGTTTTTTTCTCTGCCGCTGCTTTATATACATAGTTAGTGCAGCTTTCTTAGAATATAGCTAACTTGTATACGAATGCAGCAGTGCGGTGGAGAAGCTATGAATATACATATATATGTGCCTTGCTGAGAGTATGGTTGTTCATTGTCACGATATTTTGCGCTTGAGTTCACATAATTTCTTGACTTGCTTTGCGGCCGTCGCAATTCCTGTTGAAGTGACAAGTGTTCCTTGCTCTTTTCTCTGCGAGATCGTCCTCACCGGATATGGAGACTTAAACTATTCGCAATAACTTGCTTTGAAAGATATCATCTCTCTGATTGTCAGGAATTGTGGAGCTTTGCTAGAATGTACCCAAACGTTTAACATCATAACCATTTAACTGTGGGACATGGTTGTGGGAAGTAATATACTTTCACCCTTAGTTATGTAGGCCTACTGAGTACTAATGCAGTACCTAGTTCCCGCGAACGTGTTTTGGAATGAGCAGTAAAAATAAGCATTAGTACATTCACTCGGAGCAAAATTTTGCTGATTTAGGTTTCTCCCTTCTCGCAACATCAATACAGTTCTCATGTATAAATTCTCAAAACCTTAGCTAACTGATTACTGGAGCGTTGTCATAATTACCGAGGCGTACCACCGACTTCCAGTGGTCACAGTAGCGGACCACCTAATGGCATTAGTTACCGTATCTGCCGTACTTTACTCCACCTCTTACTTTAAGTACCGTAAGCTGTAGACTTCGAAGGATCTAGGTAGAGTTGCAGTATCCGTAGTTGACTTCTTAGATAGGTTTACCTTTCACAGTCTTCTTCTGATACTTCATAGCTAAGTACGTACCTATTCCTCTCTTGACCTTTCAGTATCCTGACCTTTGATATTCTGAAAAGTCTTTGTTACATGTTTCATTTGACTAAACAAGTCTAATAGTTGCTATGCATGACCAGGGCGGAGGCGGCACCACAGAGATCTCCCAGCGCCGCAAGCTGCACGTGTCATGGACAACTCACATCCAGTTCACAAACATCATCATAAAGGTTTGTGTGCAGGTTATAACCATGCCAACTGTTGTCAGTTTGAGGTTGATGCATAAGACTCGGTCCGGTGTTGTTAATCGAGTGCTACAGATTGAAAGTTCGTACGAGTTAGGGTTAACTGGATGAGACTATTTTGCTCAAAGTGGCCGGATTAGAGACTCCTTATGAATGGTATTTTTGGATAACCATCAGTAGCTAAATGATTGAAAGTTGATTACATCCACTCCTTTAACCTTCTACTGTCTGAATTACATACGAATTTTTGCAGAAATAGCACTGCTGGAAATGGACCCTGTGATCCAGTTGGTCCATTAACCCTATCCGTAATCAATTTTTTTTCAGCCGCTTGAGCGCCAAGGCGGTACAAATTCGCTCACTAAAAATGCTTATAACTTTATCAATATCCGAGTTTTGTTTTTCATGGTCTCAAAAGTAATTTATTCAACTATTCTTTCGCCTATTTAATTAAAAAAATGATGCCTAAGAGTAGTTTTACTGTCAGTTAAATTCGAATATGAGAAAATATCTCCGGACAGTACAGGGTGAATACTCCGGCAGCACATCTGCCGCAATTTTCATACTTTCTCAAGCTGAACGTATAATCGCTTCTATTTTTCATTTTTACCCTTGTTGCTGTCTTTTAGTGATAATTTCTTAAGTCTTTTTTGTATAAAAAATCTACACGGAAATGTTATCATCTAAGTTTCTGAAATGTTTATATTTATCTATATTTTTAGCTGTAATGTGCGGGTATATTAGAATTTTATTGATAGTCATGTTCAATTGAATAAAGTCACGGAATTTTGCGTGCTGAGTATCACTGGGAACAGAATTGTGAACGAAACGGTTGGGCGTTGCAATTTTGTACCGCCTTGGAGCAGATAAAAGTAACCTATCGGGAGTCATTTCTGCAGGGAGACGCCGTTACCTTAGCCTTAACTAGGCGATTTGGATCGATGTTTTCAAGTCTCTTCGCTCCCTTCCCTCTCAGGGGGCAGAGGATTAGGCTAGCTATGATAGTTGGCTGCGCCCATGCTGTGTTACGGGGAGTAGCGCCCTAGGGGGGACCCAAGTGTTTAGGAGCTTACTTTAGCCTTAACTATGCCTTCGGAACGTCTTCCCTTCGTGCTTCACGGCATTTTATCCCAACTTGCTGTATCCATGCCAGTTGATACTATGTGGGAATACCTTCGTTCATGAGTTTCACGTTTCTATCGTCACGCTGTATGGTATGTCTCTTGTTTCTTCCCCTATCAGATCACCTTAGTTGTGGAGACAGCATCTTGAAACATTCAAAATTATAATTGATATTGAGGGGCCTTCTAATGTGCTTTCGTTCTGGTTTAATTCTCTGCCGTCGTGGCTGTACCCACACGCATTGATCAGCTGCGCCCCAAGGTTAAGAGTCAGACAGTTTTTGGGGCCTGGAGTCGGAGTCGGACTTTGATGTGTCTGTCTGCGCAACTGTGGCGGGAGCACCCTCGTGCATCGGTTTCTCGTTTCTGTCGATGTACTAGCTGTCTGTTGATTGTATCTTTGTTGTGGAAACAGAGGTTTCAAAAATTAAGTGTAATTAAAAATATATAAGTATATAGCTACCTACGAGTGTATACGAATGAGTCGCGGGAAACCACCAATATAAAATATTCTGCGGCTTGAAATGGGGAACATCAAGGAGCTCGGTGTGTTGTAGCCTTCGTGGCAGTGCCACAACTTCCACAAAATGCAGCGAAGACCTGCGACTGCCATAACTAAATAGTTTTTGTTTGCTAGCTTTTTTACACTCCGGAACACTGCTAATAATAATAATTTGTTGCTTTTGTTCCGTACGTTTACTCAGGTGCCTGTCCGGTGTGAGGTGTCCGTTACCCTCCAAACATTAACCGCAGAAGGCAAGCGAGAGACGCTCACGGAGCCCTACGTCTTCCACTGGACTCCTGAGGGCTACAGTAACGATAATGATCTCTATCAGAAGCTCCAAGTCATCTTTGCGGTGAGTGGGTTTGATGCTCTCTGTACGTATTGCTTTTCATGCCTCGCCCGTCACACTAACGAAGTTTCGGTGAATTTTTACTAAATGGCTACTGTGGTCGTACTTGTGGTATGTTTCATTTTGTACTACTCTGTCACTCTTCACTGTTCACCAGAATTATAATTACAATGTTTTGGTGGGTTCTTGTAGAATCTTTGCTTTTCAATGGTTGTAGGGACATGCATTCATCTTGCAGGAAAAGTGATGTAATCTAAATGGCATAATCACAGTGCACTAGAAGAAATGAATGATGGCAATTATTCCTGGCTCAATTTCGCCTTTGTTGGTTCAACTTGGTTGTCAGTAGCAATTTCTCTCCAGGACCTGAACTCGCAAGTGATGAACTTCAACAGCGCCAGCTTGTGGCTGGTGGGCGTGGTGGTGATGTTAGGGCACCCTAAGAGCGCTCTGGAGAGAAAAAAATCGACCTCTATTGCTGCCGCTCTCAAGCCTCCTGACGCTGAGGAATGCACCAGTGGTTGTCTCAAAAGGTGTGATTTTGTTTTCGGTGTTATGGTATGTAATACAGTTCTTCTGATATTTGCTCCTATTCCAAGAATATTATCATGTTTTTGTTCAAACGAATCTCTTTTATAATTCTTGTTCTAGTAAAGCTACAGCACTGTATTGATGTGATGCATATTGCTTTTGTAAAGCTAATGTGTTGAAATCTTTTGCGCTTATAGAGCTTGTGTTGGGATATTCATTAGCTAGTACAGTGAAACCAACGTATGGTAGTTATAACTCCTGGGAATTTCCTTGCTAAATTTTCAAATTCGACCCGAGGAGGAAAGTTATGCTCAAATCAGATCGAGTTCTGAAATTGCGGGGGCTATCGTCACGAGCTTCTAGTTCGTAAAATCTCTATGTAGCTAATTGGCTGTTCTAATGTATCGCTCATCTGCAATGTTTGCCACTACTTCTACGTAGGCATGGCTGAACTACGTTAACGTAGTTCAGCCATGTACGTAGGGGATAGTTTAGATTGCTAGCAATGGAGACCGTTGTCGTATCCATGCACGCTTACAGTAGCGGATAAATTCTAAGTCTTTTTGTTATACTTATACGAAAGACGTCCATTGCGACAAGCTTGACAGTGCAATTGCATCAGGTGCTAGTAAAACAAATCTAACAATTTCAGGCCCTATGGCGCCTTTGCCCTGGACATAACGAAGATGATGAAGAAGCAGAGGGAGCTCTTCGTGCCATCATCCGTTGCCATGCTCAACACATCAGCTCCTGAGGAGGGACAGGCGCGGTTTATGACGTAAGTTTCTACATAATCTGTTCAAAATCAGTTATTGCCCAATTTTATATGCACATTTTAAAAGGGTTTTTAATCTCGGTTTCAAAGCACTAGTTATATGCTCAGAACACAGGATTTCACTGTTGTGTCAACCCAATTTATACCTCCTTTCCGCCATAAAAAAAAACGTATGAAACTTAATTGCAATCATAAAGATTTCCACTGATGGGTAGAAATGACATCAGAAAATTTATTATGGGGCCCTTTTTTGAACAGCAAATTTGTTGCTACATATTTACTAATTGATTTAGCTATTATATTGTTAGGATGAATTAAGTCTTTTCATAAAGTTTTATGGCGTTGGCCCATTTTTTGATGTAAGTTAGCCATTGTGTGATGTCGTACAAATTCTCTTTTAATTTCTATTTGCGCATCACGAACGTTTGATGGCCTTGTGTGTGTTTCCCCCTCTGGGGGCATAGGATGGGCCATAGGGTTAGGTTAGTTAGGTTCGCCCATCCTATGTTTTGGGGAGTAGCGCCCCCAGGGGGTTTGAGTAGGTTACCTTAGCCATTACCTAGGCCTTCGGGACGTCTGTCTTTCGTGCCCATTTTGCTTCCTTCTACTTTCATACTCCTACTGATCTTACTGTTGTCTGTTCTTCCTCTTCTTTCCCGACTTGCTGTTCCCATGCGCGTTGATCCTGTGTGGGAACACCTTCGTGCATGGGTTCCCCGTTTTTCTGTCGACATACAATATGTCCCTTCCTTTTCCTCTCTTAGAAGAGCTTAGTACTTATTTAGGGAGGCTTAAATCTTCTTATAATACCTAATACCTGTGTGAGTTTCGTAATTAATGGTTGTAGCTTCTGATGAGGTCTTATGTGTCAGAGGCGCAATAGATGTCCCTACTGTGCGCCTAACTGAAGTGTAATTCTCTCCATGCTATCACGCTTGTGTGGTATCACATCTGCACATTACAAGTAACAATACCGTTTTAGGAACGAAGCTGTCAGTGGTAATAGAAATTACTGGTTGCGTAAATCGTTTTATTTTACGAGACGTTTGACTTGTTGCACCCAATGAGCTCCAGTATCTGATTCAGAAACAGTGCTGCTGAGTCTGCGTCTGACATATGTTTAGAGCCTACTGGAAGTTCAACTTCCACTAGCCTCTTGCCCCCTGTGGGCGGGTGGCTCTCACCCACTTCAGCCTGTCTGGGGTCAACCAACCGGTGTCTAGGAGTCGGAGAC
>LQNS02015105.1:6281469-6309577 GCA_001587735.2 Parhyale hawaiensis | reverse complement strand
GTGGGTGAGAGCCACCCGCCCACAGGGGGCAAGAGGCTAGTGGAAGTTGAACTTCCATCCGGCGTCTAAACAAAGCACTTTCGCCTCAACTAACGTTTCGTTAGCTCAAGGCGAATTTTTTGGCCAGGAGTCGACGTTGGAGTCGGGAGTCGGTGAAAAGCGGCCTATTTTGTTGAGATGGAGAGTGGGAGCAAGCGGTTTCGTAGTTGGAGGACTCCCAAGTCTAAAACTTGGTACCACCCAGGGGTTAGAATCGGACATAGGACCTCCGCCTCTGCAGTCCTGGTAGCAGTAGAGACCCAATACATTACCCATGCAGCTCTGTATGCATGCGTTGTACCGTAGGTAAAAATCACGCTAGAATGCCAGACACTTGGCCAGCAGCGGCTATGAGCGGACCCCTGCTTCGCTGTATTTCCTTATACAGGGTAAGGCTCCTGCGAAAGGAACCCTGGAGATCGTCGCAGCAGTAAGTAACCCTAACCGTGACGTGCTAAAGAACAATATGGTCACGTCTCACCTAACAAAGTTTCTTTTCTCTTACATGGACGCCGTTGTAATTGAGACAGAAACTCAAACTCTCCAATAGAACTATAATATGAATAATAATTTCTTACAAGGTGTGGTGAGAAAGAGTTCCTGGATTTGGTGGTGCGGCGGCTGATGACCCAGAGCAGCGACAGCAAAGCTAGTGACGAGTCTGTTGTGTGCACTCTGTCCCTGCATAACGGGGACATCGTTACTGTGAGTACAACCCTGCAGGGGTAACTGGAAATGTAATTTATTAGGTTTACTTAATACTGTGTTATTAAGAGCCACACCCAGTGCAGGCCCCATAGTTAATTTTAGTCGTGGTTAAGCCATCGGGACATCTTTCCGTGTCTACTTTGTGTTTCTTTTAGTTTTCATGCTACCATTTCTGCCTTTAATGTACAACAATTGCCCTCAGGGGCATATTATGGCGGGCCCTTTCCTTGCCATAATATGTTTGTGCATCACGCACGCAAGGGTCCCGAGTGCCTTCTCCGCAGGGGATGTAGCATCTGGCCACAGTTCCTGCTGAGAAGGTTAGTTTTGTAGAGTTAGGTAGGTTCTCTATATTTCCTTTCTGTTCCGCGAGGTGGGCCACCGATCGAGGTGACAGACTGTACTTTCTGCGGGGCTCTTACCTCGCCTGTGCGGAAGGCCACAGAAGGGACCGTCCGCTCGGGCGCATCTTTCTTCTCTTTTCGTCCTTCATTACTTGCCACCTGAGCACAACATTGTGGTGCCGGCTGTAAGCCGAGTAAATCATCTTAGATCGCTATTGATTGTCTAAGTTTCAGAAATGCGGGAAAATACTAATATAATGATAATGACTTTATTGTACAACATACCACACCTGGGTTCCTCATTCTCTTGACATAGACTTTTATACTCCGTCATTCTCTCTTGAAATGCCCACTAGTAATTAAAAAGCTTAAACGTACCTACGTACAGTATGATACTATAATCGTAGTTGCATGGCCAGCTACAGTGTAATTGTCATCCCCGGTTCAAATTGCAGTTTTGCTTTCGGTGTTGGTCCATTGTATACAGAGTACTATGAAGTATGACGCTTCTGTTTAATTGAATTAGTCATAATTGAAGCTGTTAATTATCATCCAAGTTACAGCTTAGGTCTTCTTAATTTAACACTGCTTCGGAGGCAAATCATCACCACCGTTCCTTCTGTAATATATTTTCCCCCGCTTCTGATGGAGCAACCGCTTCATCGGCCACTCATCACCTTTTGTTCCCCAGCTTCGGAGGGAACACCCTCACCACCGGCCCTTCAAAGACGTGGTTGTGGCTTCCCCGCTGCGGCTGGCTGAGGTCATCGTGCCAGGCATCACCAGGAACGACATGTACATCACACTCGTGAGCGCTGAGGTATCTAAAGGCAACAAGCTCAGTGACCGCAACGTGGAAGTGTGTATGCAGGTCTACGACGCTCAGCACCAACTCATTCCGGTAAGTGCGTGCTGCTGCTCCTCTTGGAATATGTCTTAGTCAGTAGTTACAGGTTAACATGTTCTCTGCGATCCATACTGTATGGCATTCATTGCCATAGGAACACTGTTACCGTACCCATTCTTGAAATCTCAGGAAATTTGTTCAGCCCGTGCGACCTATACCGTGTGTGTATATGTGAAAAAAAAAAACTAACCCCTCATTCATGTATGGATGGATGTAATCCCACTCAATATACACAGTTTTCTCTTGTGTAGTAGTTTAAACCATGGTTTTTATTCAAAATATTGCAAAATAAACAGTTTTACTTCTGGTAAGTGCCAAATTTTATGTACAAAACTGAAAGGATGAGTTACTGTGTTTCTATTTAGGAATCCATATGGCTGTTAAGACAGATTGCGTTAACTAGTGTTTTTTTTTATTAAAAACCTCTAACTTATTAAATTTTGTGTTATTTCATTTCAGAGTTGCATTTCCAATGGTATTCTGGTATGCCAGCAGCTAGTGAAAATTAGAAGTAGTTAAAGTTGCTGTTAGATAGCTATTAAGCTTACGTATGAGAAGGATTTAGACATATACCGTAGCTATTTCTCTTTCTTCAGTTCGATACTCTATTTTTAATTAGCTAGTAGCTAGCCATTTTCATCGAGATTTCTTGGTATTTTAAAGTGTTTCTAAGTTTTTCAAAGGATTTTATAGCTAGCCATATCATTTTCTGTAGTTCATTAGGGTAACATGTCTAGTACCCGTCCGCCATGCTAGTAGTCGTCCACTTGGCACTAAAAAACTTCCTGTGTAAAATCTAGCAGTTTTCACATTTTTTCACTAAAAACATGAAAAAATGTGAAAACAACCATCATCTTTTCTTGTTTTATTTTTTTGCCTGTCATTTTCAGGAATGGTGCGGCACTACTTAGCCTACAGTTTCAGCCTATGTACAGCTTTCTAGCACTGCTAGTTTTTACACAGGAAGTTTTTTGGTGCCAAATGGACGGCTGCTAGCATGGTGGACGGGTACTAGACATGTTACCCTAATGTGTTAGGTAGTTAATCACCTTCACACCTGTTCCTTTAATCGCAACGTTGACCCATCTGTGCTCGCCGTACTGTATCCTTGCACGAGTAAACCTTCTTTGTTTTTTGTAAACCTTTTTTTTTTTTTTTGCGAAACACCTCTGGTAGAATAGTGTCTGACTAACCCAAAAGCCTTATAAAGTTTAGACCCATATAGAACCAGATTACGGAATGACCCCATCACCCTTTAAACTTATCAACTCGTTAAGAAGGCACCGCCGGCCGGTTTGGTACCCCTGCCATCTAGGCAGAGGTTTCCAGCAGGCGTTGCTCGCACCTTTAAGGGTGCGCGATAACCTACCAGGGGGTGCGAAACTTCGATTGAATGAAGTTGGATACATAAACTTGTACACAAATTTGGTGTAAACTTGATTATTTATCTGTCATCAGGTTAGTTATTATTTTATTTTGGGGTGCGAAGACATATTAAAAGTTTTATAGGTGTGCCAGACTGAGATAAGGTTGGAAGCCACTAATGGAGGGGAGGTGGCTTTGTGCAAGAGTGAGAAAGATGTTTCTGAAGGAAATTTGAGATGAGATAGACAAAACCTGTGCATGCACCGAGATTATGCAAAAAGAACAAATTGCCCCTTATGCGACATGAATCGATCCATAATTGTGCAAATAGCAGCCGTTACAAGAATATATTGGAGGAGATGCAGCATTGCGCAAGACTGGGTATAACGCTTGTAAAGGAAATTTAAGATGAGATAGACAGATGAAACTTATGCATGCACCGAGATTATGCAAAAATAAAGAAATTGACGTTCAAACGAAAGCAATGGAGCCATAATTGGGCAATTGGCAGTTGTTAACAGCAATATATAGGGCAGGGCTAACTCCCTGAAGGTACGAGATGATTTTTCAGTGGGTTCGAAATCCTGGATAAAATAAGGTTGGATATTTAAATTTGTTGACAAGTTTTGCATAAGTTTAATTTTCTATCTTCCTATGAGTTTTTATTTTTGTAGGGGGTGCGAGAATTTCGTAAAAGTTTTCTAGGGGTGCCAGGCTTACAAAAGATTGGGAACCGCTGGCATATGAGAGGGAGAACAGATTCATATAGTATATTACTAGGTATATTAAAAGTAAAAACAAACAATCATGGGGTCTGCCTGACCCCACTTCACCTGAGCAGGGATATGTAGGTCGCCAAATAATTTGCTACCCGTGCAATCCAAACAACTGTCGGTATAACTGAGTTGCATGTTTCACGAACAGAACGGGCTGAGCTATGGCGCCGAAAACGACCCGTGCGAGGAGTACCTGTCGGTGACGTACCATCACGAAGGGCGGCCCCACTGGATGGAGACGGTCAAGCTCAGCATACCAATTGACCGTTACAGCGGTGCACACATCCGCTTCACTCTCAGGCACAGGTCAGAGCTTAGTGAACTGATTGGTGGAGTGTTTTTGTCGCGTGACCCAAATAAAACAAAGTGTGACGTCACAGCTAGTGAGAAGAGTCTATCTTATCGTTACGGTGTTGGTGTGTGTGTAATTGAAAACTTACCGATGTGCGTTTATCTGTGACGTCACTCTTGGTTTTGCTCTGGTTACCGGTTCAGAACATTGTTTATCGATTTGCTCTATGTGAGTTTCTACTTAGGTAATAACGTGTATTTTATTCCTCTTTGCCCAAAGTTACGTAAATCCTGAGATGCAGAATACAGTAAAACCCCTCTAATCCGCACCTCAATAATCCGAACCCCTCCCTAATCCGAACATCTGACTATAGTTCGAAGTGCAATCTGTACAGATAAGCATTTTTCGGATTAATAGGGTAAAGTACAGAGTAAGCACAAATGCATCTGTAATCCGTACAAGGCGCTTCTCATTTTTCGGATTAAGAGGGTGATGAACGAGAAATTTGCGCGAGATGCTGCGCAGAAGGTACCAACAATCTCTCTATAATTCGTTTTAGTGCAGGATACAGAGGTTTCATTTGGATTTATGAGTACCTCGGTAATCCCAAATCCCCGCTAATCCGTCACTCCCTTCCCCCCGTGCTGTGCGAATTAGAGGGGTTTTACTGTATTTTTAAGCATTGCAAGTTATTCAATTTACCAGTATATATATATATAACATTATAATAAATTCCGAAGTATGTATGTACACAGTAGGTATACTTCATTGTTTGTTTACTAGCTATAGCAGGTATATACCTACCAGTAAGTTCAAGAGTTTATAGTTTTTACCCTATCAATTTTCAACGTTCAGATCCGAGTTGATGGCAAGGCAATATGATTTCATACCTCTGTTAAGACGATATATGGATTCTGGATATTGTCACTATTAGTAGGTATTAAAAATATTGAATTACTACTTTTTGTAATTAGTTTCTACATTACCTGTGATGATGCCAAGTAGTATATATTTAACTAACCATGGGTTTGAAGTTTCACTCCATCATTACTAGCCCGCGTTGTGTAGCACTGTTGCACCCATTCACCCATCATTTAATTCTACGTTTATTGGTGCTGTGGTGTGTGAATAATAAAAAATATCCTGCTCATAGTGTCCTCTCTTTCTAGATCGTTCAATGAACACAAAGATAAGAACGCCCGCCCCTTTGCTATCGCCTTTGTCCGTCTCATGCTGAGGAACGGAACTACCCTCAGCAACCGGCCGCATGAGCTGCTCTTGTATAATGTAAGTATTGGGGCACTAGTGGCTGTTGTATGTATCAGTTTCCAAAATGAAATGAATATTGAACACTCAGGTAGACGGATCAACATTTGTTCATATACTGAGGCTTAAACTTTTACTTCTTCGCCAAAAGTGGCACCACGGCAGTCACTTAAAAACTGAAGATAATTTTATTCAATTGCATCCCACTTTACGGTACAGTGGCTGCGAGTGTTCTAACGTCCCGTAACGCATTCGTTCAGTATGTCATGGGTCCAGTGTAGCTCGCCAGGACACCAGAGTTGTGTTGTAATCACGCCCTAATATGTGTTTATTGTAATGTTGTGTACGTAAGCTTAAAACAAAGAAACTTATTTGGTTACTCTATGGCTGCGGTGTTTACTCGTTTCTCCTTTGCATAATTTTGGTGTCTTTTATTTCTAATTGATGTTTTTGAACAGTGACTTGAGTCACTGTAACCCGTGCCTCAATCGCCATTTGAGCTATGATTGCGTAACGATTTGCGACTGGCTGGGGCGCACCGGTGTAGCACCGGTAACCCAGAAACGCTGCTTACAACACGCCTCTGGGCTCGTTTCTTCAGTCTCACTGTTGTCATTCGGAATGGACAACCAAGGAACCTAATGATTAACTTGAAGAAATTCAGTCATCAATCTCTACCCCTCAGAGTGCCCAAAGTACCAACAGACGATGGGAAGTCTCTTTAGCGAGATTGCGCGTGGGTCACTCTCACTTGACCCAAGTATATCTGATGAGCAATGAACTTCAACCTGATAGCCGGCATTGTAATGTTCCCCTAACTATGAAGCACTTACTTGTAGTAGCTTGCCCTCAATTCGATGCCCAACGCCGACAGTACTTCGGCGCTCTCGAAGGCGTGTTCTCTGATAACCTAACGGCCTTCCAAGGCCCCTTATATTCCTTCGTCTCCAGCATTGTCTTATTGTACTGTCTTTGAGTGACCGAAGGCCTCAATCTATCTGTTAAACCAACCAACTCCGTTACAATATCGAATGCCACTTTTCCAACCCTCCAGCTCTGTACTCCTCTCTCTTGTTCTTGAATACTAGCGCCACTATTGGCGAACGAGTATATCGCTGTTTTATCGTGCTCCTATCGGATACGGTGGAAAAACCCTGAAGATAATAATAATAATAATAATAATAAACAGTGTCACTGTTGGCACTAAAGTTCAAAAAACTAAACATTTTCCAACAGTCCTCAGATGCCCCAGTTCCCAAGCATTCTCGTGCAGCACCGAACTGTGAATACTAAAATCCAGTAACAGCCAGTTATTTCTTGAGCAGAAGGGTGCACTACTTTAGTAATAAAGCACCATTTCACCTATTTCCAAGCTCCTCCTAAAGACAATTTTACGTTCCGCTTGCCTCGCAGAAAGTGAGTACTCTCGTACACCAATCTCGTTCTATTCTGCCTCTTCATATGAGAGATGCAGAAAGTCGGTCATTTGGCAGTTGTGGACGCAGTAGGGTCATGGGCGCTTCTGCCGCCTTTACCATTACTCAGCTAGCGATCCCCGCCCTTCTGTAAAAGTACGGAGCTGACTATATAAAAAGGCCGCAGTAGCTCACTCTCTTGTTGGATGCGGGTGCGTGAGGTGTGTGCCAGAGCTGCTGCTGAGCTACCAAGATCCTAAAATTCAGCGTTGCCAAGTAGCTATCTCAGTGTCGTTGGTTTGTGAGGTACTAGCTGTTGTTAGGCCCCGTTCGCACATGTACCACGCCATGCAACACCGCTCAGCACGTTTGCTTGTAGACAAGACACGGCACACGCTGCAACAAGGGTTCAACACGGTGCAACAAGACAGATATCTGGCTAAGTGTTATATTTTCTTATGCATTAATGAAACGTATTAGAAATTTATATTGTTGCTATTCAATATATAGTATTAATAACGTATTTTGAGTGCTAAATGGCGGCATTTAACTACTCCTGACTGAGCCTATCTGGATTTATTTCGAAATAATGATGTGCAGGACTGATTTTTTATTCATCTGTACCGTGTATGTAATTAGCAGTGTTATTGGTAAGTACCTAATATGACAAACCTAAGTTTATTCAAATGACATTGAATTCTTGTGTGAGCGTTTGAACAAAAGAAATACAGAAATAAAGCGGGATTTAAGGAGAAAGCACTAGCGTGTTGTGTGGTGTGGTACATGTGCGAACGACCTTTCGATTCGACACGTGTTGTGCGGCGTTGCGTGGTGTGGTGTGATACATGTGCGAATGGGGCCTTAGTGTATATTGAGAATCCAGGTTCTGTTGCGAACATGAAGGGATTGGCGAAGCTTACCTAGGACAATTGAGAGGTTAGTGGCTTGGGCCTTTGTTTATGTTTAGCCCAACTCCTGGGCGGCCTCCAGGTCAGCTGCTGTGGTTGGCAACAGGTTTACAGCTCCGTAATTGTGCATAGTTGCCCACATTCTCAGCACTACATATTTGATTCCCGTTTTCTTTTCCTCGTGTAATATATTCCCACTATTTGTAATTACAGTATTTGATTTCCTCCATCCATTGACCTGATTGGCGGCAAACCTCGGGGTAGTGGAGCATTGCATTACTGCCAGGGCCGTGGGGACTTCGCGGTACGTGGCGTGGTCAGCTTAGCGCAAGGGCACTGTGGAGCTTGCAGTGCGTTCCTGAGGAAATTCGCGGTTTACGACTGTCGCCTGGCCCGAATGCCGCTGTTGCCACCGAGTTGTTGCGCCGGCCAGCCAATCCTTCTGTAAGATTAGAACAGAGAAACTTTATTTATGCGCAGCTTGGCGAGTAGCAGGAATACATCAGTGAGTGTTTTTGTGTCTTGGCAAGATTGCAGCTTTCATTGACCTGGCCTTATTACGGTAATAAGTGGCCGGGAAGCCAGCTAGCTCCATGGCAGAAGGCACGAGACTTGCATTGTTATGTAACATTCGAATTACGCATGACATACGGTTTGGTAAAGCCTTCCTTTTTGGTAACTGTGCTGTGATTTGGTCTTACAGTCTTACTTATTATCTAATTATCTAGCTAATATGTGTCTTTTAATA
Organism: Parhyale hawaiensis; assembly: GCA_001587735.2. Classification (NCBI taxonomy): domain Eukaryota; kingdom Metazoa; phylum Arthropoda; class Malacostraca; order Amphipoda; family Hyalidae; genus Parhyale; species Parhyale hawaiensis. Next base: position 6,300,809 of record LQNS02015105.1, on the reverse strand, counting down.
TTGCTGTGAGTTGTAAGTGTAAAATGGTACTTGAATTATTATGTTCCATTATTAAATGTTGCTTATATGGCATAGCGCACTCCATAAGAAATATTCGCCCTACAGTTGTGTCACACAGCGACGTGTGGCAGCTGTTAGCTCATGGTAGTGCTTTTAGGTGATGGTGACGGGTCATAAACATACACGGAGTCAGCAATGCGCGTACATGAGGGGGCACGAAGGTCGTTAGTGCCCCCGGGTAGGGCTGGAGGACTCAGAGGACTTCTTTGGCAGCCAGTAACCCTTCCCAAGGATACTAGGGGCCACTGTAGTACTAATTACTGAAGGCCCATAACCCCGGGATCACCGCCTAATGTTTTACTGTCAACAGGTCGGCAGTCAAGACCGGAGTAGGTCACCGAAGTGATCGCATTCTTCAAGCCCAGGGGGCGCGGCGCAAGTCCGTGGGGTAGAGGTTAGGATGAAGATTGAAGTGAGGCTCAGGATAGGACAGGGACGGGTGTGAGCATATTGGGTCGGGTGGAAAGGGAGCCTTGTGTGGCCGGAGTGTGCGGTTGTCGCGGTTACGTTAGCACGCTCCACCCGCCACTTCCCTACGACATCAGTTACTAAAAATTACAATTCTCCACAATAGGTAGGTAAGTAAGCTGCTCACTAGCGATGGCATGATACAAAGTGCTGTAACAATGACATTCATAGTTCTAATTTCTTTCATGTTCCCTTAGATCGACCCAAAGCGCTGGAACAGCGAAGAATTCGACTACCTTGCATTGCGCTCGCATGCTTCAGATGAGTCTGCTACTAAACAGACATGCAATGGACTCAGTCTTGCTACCAAGGACTCCTTCACCTTCTCGACAGTCTTCTGCTCTACCAGGCTTACTCAAAATGGTGAGTTTCCCTGCTGTGCGCTACACCTGGTACTGTGCTCCTAGTGTTATCTACTTTCTTTTGCTATTCATATAGCTAGGCTTGGAAGATGCATTTGCATACTTTATGTAGCATTGGCCGTGTCTGTAACTCATCACGTACGGTAAGTCTTTATTCTAAATTTCTGTAATGTGATGTGTAGTGTCTTGCTGTAATGAACTTCTAATAGGTATTGCTTGTATCTTAGTCCCTAGATTAATTCAACTTGAGAAAAAATAGGCAACAATAACCTCATCATGATACCGTTGCTTAACTGTATATATATTTTTAGTTTCCTGCTTTTCTCTGTTTTGTTGCAAATTTGTAAGTGTGACAGTGTTACTTGAGTTAATAAGTTTGAGTATGATGAATAATCCTTCTTGTGATTGATTCCTTACAGTAAAGCTCCTCAATCTACTGGAGTGGAACAAACACTTGAAGAACGGCAGGGAAGACTTGTTTGTCAGCAGCGATGACAGCACACCTCCTCAGGTACGTGTTTCTTGCTAAGGTGCCGTGACACGCTCATATTTTAGACCTTAGTGCTTACTATCCTAAAATACAGTGGTAAGCTCATGTGATGAAAACCTCATTTGATTATTTGGCACAATTGCAAGTATGTATGCGTAGGATCTCGTTTGCGTACTTTCTATTAGGGTACCTACCGTGACTAATTCAGGTGTTTTATGCTGCGTACATCGATACGACATTTTCTTTTCCCGAATTTTGTCTCTGCTGATAGGTTACCTCTTTCTTTGTACCTACCGTGTAGTAGTACGGTATCCATTACCATCTACTGTATAAGGTATTAGTATAGTCAATGTGAACATATGTTGCAGGCCGCCGTGGAACTGAAGAAGTGCCTGTGTCAGCTGCTGGACGTGCCGCTAGAGGAACTGGTGACGTTCCTCACCACCACGCTGGACGTGCTGCTTCTGCTGCTGCTCAAAGTTCCCTCGACACACGACTTGGACAGAGCTGTCTTCGAGGCTTTGGTAAGTTTCTTTTTTGGCATTTGTGCGATGCTTTCAGGCGTAGGCGAGTTTAGTTTCGTGTCTTAGTGAATAGTGTTAGCCTATAGGCGTTTCTCTTCTATTGCTGTGTGACCGGTTTCTCGTCCTCGCCATTAGTTATTGGAAACTGACCGTCCACTATTCAACCATACCCCATTTCCCGCAACTCAGATATTCAGCTTTCAATTAACCTACTCTTGAATATGCTCAGTGTCAGCGTTCCCTTGCAGGTGGACGTAATATACCGAGCTGGAGTGCAGTACAGAGGGGAAGCTGCGCAGACGGTCATCAGCGCTTACATTCAGAACAATTTGTCGCCTAACTGCGTCTACAGGTTCGTTTCCTTATACCTGTTTCCAAGTTTCATTTTTAATGTGTGAGCCTTGAAAAATATAGTGATTGTGATGTAATATAATATAGAACTGTTACTTTGATGTGGCTTGAGACAATTTTTCATGATGGCGCCTTAGAAACTAGAAAATATTAGGATAATTCAACTTAGGCCTAAGAGAAGTAAATTCAATGTTAACGATTTCTTAGAATAGCCTAATGAAACTATGTAATGCAGACATTGATTACAAATTTACAGAGTGTAGGCTAAACCATTAGCCGTAGGGTTAGCGTAGTTCGATGTCTCCATCCGGTGTCATTAGGAACGCCGTCAGTCAGGCCTCTGGTACATATCCCATTCTAGTCTGATCCTTCTTTTGTTTTTTGTTATTGTTCTGATGATGTACTACACAGATATTTTTTCGTGAACTGTTTGTGCAACCGTTAAAATTCTCCTACCAGAAGGTCGTCAGGACCTTCTTAGAATACCCTGGTAATAAAATTAATATATAGCTATCATATGTCTGTTTCCACAGCAAGATCATCAACTTGCTAAATGACTACATTGAACGGGGCTCATGCATCACCTCTGTTCGGCACTCCTTGAAGACGCTGTACAACCGCACCCCCTCCGCCACAAGTCTTGAGCGCTTGTCCGTGGCTTCTCGAGTCGAGGACAACATCAGCCTGCCTGACAGGGATAGACTGTAAGGCTTATAGAACTTCATCAATATTAGGAGAGGTAGTCCTCGATATAAGTTAGTAATCGGTTGTTTCTATATGAAACCTGTATATCCAGGACAGGACTTAAATCGAATCTATTGAGTAATGCCCAGGTTATATTTTGTGATACTATAGTAAGAAGCCGAAAAGGGTAGGAAAAAATACCACCGTCTTCAGTAATAGTAATTAGCTAAATAGTTAAACGCTAAGAAAAAATTTGTCATATGGAAATTTATGCTTGCGATCCACATGGACAATATTTGATTCGAGTAAATGCCATAAACTTTAAAAATCGTGCTGTAACTAAAACTTGAAAGAAATTGATTTTGTGACACAAAAATCTATAAGCCTCTCATTGAAGTAGTTTACATAGTGTGTACAGACTATGCCTTGTAAAAGGTAAACAGAAGTATTGTCAGCAGGCGTGCCCCAAATGATCTCTAGAATACCTGGAATTCAAAATTTTGTACATTAATCAAGAGCTGCATAACGATAGTAACGAATACTCCCTGTATATTCAGCTGCCGCTTTTACTAAGACTAATAGTAATTCAGCTGCCTATGCGAATTATATCAGAGGTGGATTTCCTATTTTGAAGTTGCTGTCAAGGCTACATAGGTACTTTGGTTTAATTGGGGTTGATATCTTCAGCCTGCCGAGTGGCGTTAGACTATAGGGTGTGGTACCCCTGAGGTTGATTATGAACCGAATTCTACACCATTCATGAGTTGGTACTTTGGTGTACCCTTCATTGTATAATGGCATTAAGGCTGGATTCAGTCATGCTTCTTGTTCGCTGTTTCAATTTCTTTGTTAGGGAAGTCCTGCAAGCCCCCGCAAGTTAAATACTTAGATATGATGTTTTATATTTAAAATCGTCATCGTACCTTTATAAAATAGTTACACATAGTCAATTTAAAAGTTTAGATGCTGAGGTGCTCCTTTCTCGGATGAAATTCTGAAAGTTATCAATACATCTTCTGGTTGTTTCGTCTGAAAGCGACATTTTAATAAATTTGAATAATTTTGTACTCCTTCTGCTAATATATTTTGGCTTACAAATATCCCAGGGCTCCAGACTTGAGTGGAAGCAATCCCCAGCTTAGCCGATCTTCACGCATATCGCGTGACACAGATATTGAGAGAGGCGGTAACAAGAATGAGAGCGCCAGCCTCAACAAAGTTCTCAACAAGACGCTCAAGTGCCTGCCGTACATCACATGCTTTGCTGTCCAGTCCCGGCTGCTCTACGCTCGGTGAGTGCGTCTTGTGACCGCAGCTGCTTTTGTGTGGTTTGAGCACACTTGCTCGGCCCTCTCTGGGAATATTCACCACCTTTACTTGAGTTTTTGACCCTCCAAGTTAAATCTACCGTAATATTCTTTAATAAAGCAAAATTGAAAATGAGACCAAAGAGTCCCACGACGGGCGTTAAAAGGTAAATTTGCGCCAGTCTAAGCTCGGCGGTTTTTTTTTTCAACACTCGCTCAGGGGCCATAGGATGGGCCATAGGGTTAGGTTAGTTTAGGTTCACCCATCCTATGTTATGAGGCGCGGCGACCCTAGGGGGCTCGTGTAGGGTTACCTAAGCCATTAGCTCGGCCTTCGGAACGTCTAGTCTTTCGTGCCCACTTTACATCCTTCCATATTCATACCCCTAGGTACTTGCTCATGCTTTATTCTAATCTTCATCTTCTTTCCCGACTTGCTGTTCCCATGCGCGTTAACTCGTGCATGGCTTCCACGTTTCTCTTGACGCTCTTCATAGCTGTCCCTTTTTCTTCTTCTTCCTCTCTTTGGATCACAGTATACTCTGTGGGTTGGGAACCTTAAACTAGGATTATATTAGCTTATAATAATTATTCTGCACTCTTGCTTCATTTGTAGTGTGTTTCTAGTATGGAGTGTTTCTCGCGTAGCCGTATGTTTTGAAATGCTGAGAGACAGATGTATATTCTCTGTTTACACCAGTCGTGTCACTATCTGCGATAATCTAGTTTACCTTATTTATACCACTGCGGGATTTCCGCTGAACTGCAAGGCATGTGTTTTTTGCAAATATACTCAATTGTTTCTTATCATTCGCGATAGCGTAATGTCGAAAATTATTGTAAAGTTGCGTATTTTTAGCGCTACGAACCGTGAAGGGGAAGAAGACTTTTGCAAATTGCTGGATGGTCTCTTCAACTCCATGACACTGCTGATGATGAACAATACGGACGCAGTGCTGTCGTCACAAGGACAGCTGCTGCGCTACATCTCCGCCATCATACCGCACGTCATCACCGTCTATGATTCCACCAAATTCAGGTTTGTTGCAGTTTATTTCTTCTACAATTCCTTAATTTTCTGGCATGTCTTGTGTGTTCTGCCTTGGTACGTATTATAGTGAGGTCGTGCGTTGTAGTGGAGTTCTCCAGGAATCCCCTCAGCCAGACTGTATTGTTGGAACAGTGTAAAATCTATGGAAAATTGTGAAGCGAGACGTTCGATATGACTAATAAATATAGTGAAAATTACCAGATGGGTCATTGATAATTTTTTTTTTGTCCAATTAATAATATGAATTCAGTATCACGTTTAATGTATACAATCGGTCAAACATCGTAGCTACTTGATTTTTGACAGGGATCAAAAACGGTCTGTGATGTACTGATGTAATCAGGAGCATAATATGGGTCTTCACGGTAACTAAAGTGCTTGCGGAACTGTATATACTGCCGGCAGCATACCAAGCACATCCTTACATCCTGAGAGTCTGACAGACACTGAGCCAGTGCCACATTCTGTATTCCAGTCAAGTCTCCCACAGGCTGTTGCCAAGACATCCTCGCTACCGCTTAGCGACGTTGGCCTCCAATCATGTTTGATGAACTGACGTGATAACGGAGTTTAAGATTCTTTGATACTCATCTGTGATCTGTGGAGGAGATAACAGTAGGCATCCTGGACAGCTGCTCTGTCTAGGTACTTCATCATTAGATCTTCCAGTTCGATCTGCAGTTCTCTGGCGAGTGAGTCCTGGTGTCGGTGTTGGCGCAGTTCCATCGCGATAAGCTAAGCTTATTAGCGTTGATCCTGTCTGGAAACACCTTCGTGCATTGGTTTCATGGGACACTCGACATACTATATGTCCTTTCTCTCTTCCTCTTCAGATTGGCCTGGTATTGTTAACGGAGGCATAATCTATTCAGTGTAAGAATTATTAGTCATGACGTGTCTGGTGCTCTTCGTGAGCTTTGGTTTCTTTTTTTAGGTGAAAATTCTAGGTTTAATCTCAGACCGATTACTTTTGGCATCGCCTCAGAATCATACACGGGTAGAAGGACTGAGTTTAAGGCCGTCTCAAAGCAAATAGTTTCGGATTAACTTTTGAAATTCGAGCCAAAGTAGCAAAAGCAACGCTCACGACTGAAGCTTTGGACAGAGCTAAAGCCAGTGAGATTAGCTTGACCTGTTGGAACTCGCCTAATCAGTGACGCTCCACTTTGCAGCGAGACTCGTTCGTATATACTTAAATTTGTGTACATATACCTATAAATTTTCTTATCCGGTAGCTTTGCCCAGCAGATTTACCCCAAAATTGCAAAAAGCCTACATTGCCTGGAAGTTATTATTCCAGTAGTACCTATATAAGAAGTGGGCCGTTTCTGTGCTAACTGTCGCACCTGTCCATTTTATACAAGTTAAAAAAACAAGCGGCTGGAGAAAAAAAGTCACCCCGTACGGACCAAGTCAGCCCGGTTTACAATATGAGACAGTTGATCACTCAGTTGAATTCTGAAGGTTTCATATGTGCTGTATACCAGTACCTTAGACAGCGTCAGTAGCAAATCTTCGGAACATTTCCTGTCTACGCCATAGTTCTTTCCCATTTTTTTATCCGTGCTCTGTAACTAAAAGTTTTTGTTCTTTTTTTTTTTCTTTCTCACCTTGTTGATCTCGCGAGCAGTGATGATACATACGTTCGGAAATTGTAAATGTTTGTTTTGACCCGACTAGCCACAAGCACAAGTTTTTTGATACTCCTACTCATTGGATGACTGTAGTATTTGTTAGGGAGGCTCTTCCCTATCCATGGCAGTTCGAAGAATTCTATTGTTATGAAAAATACAATTTTGGTGAGCTTTTTAGGGTGAAACTTCGGCACAGCCAATGTTTGCATTACACTACAATTCATTTATCTCGTAGGCATTAAGGGACAAAATTTTGATTGCTGACTGCCTACGTCACGGTAGTAAGTTTTGGTAGGCTCTATCACTTTGTGGTGGTAATGAGGAAGATCTTGGTTGGTGGTACTCCAAAATAAATGCATCATTCGCAGAAATTGCAGTTGATAGAAGGCTAAGAACCCACATGGAATCCCAAGGTGCGCCAGGCAACGATTAAGATACACGATTTGTATTGGGCTAATCCTCTTCTTCTGTACTGTTTTGCTTTGTTTTCTTTCCTTGTCGTGTTGCGTTCTTATAGGAAAAAAGCTTTTGTAGCGAGTTAGTTACTGCCTGACTCAAATAGGGCTAACTTTGTGTGTCCTCTCGTTTGCTGTAAATTAGCTCTCTGTTGCTGTAAATTTGCTCTCTGTTGCTGTAAATTTGCTCTCTGTTGCTGTAAATTTGCTCTCTGGTGCTGTAAATTTTCTCTGCTGTAAATTTTAATGAATTTCCTCTTTATTGCAGCGATCGCCTCAACGACATCCTCTTCAGCCTGAGCCCGGACCAGCTCATCCCGCAGCGGCTGTCCGCCATGGCCGAGATCTGCCACAGCGATCTCTTCACCAACGACTCGTGCCGAGGCATTCTGCTCAAGGCTTTCCTTCAGGAGATTGTGAAGCTTCTCAACGAGGCCACCCAGGTAGCTATTGCTTAGTTTTGGTCGTATTTGCGTCGTAATATGTTTAGTTCTGTGCCGCCTGTTCGAGGGCGTTCGGTCTCGCTTCGCATAGTGCAGCTCCCACCAAAATTGTATGGCGTATAGGTACCTACCGTCAAGTATTAGCCGCTCGAAAGTGTTTCTCTAAATTTTGAATACCGTATGTCGAAACTCCTAATTACTACTGTATTTAATTCTTTGAAACTGGGATATATCCAGCACCATAGATTTTAACATTAACCCCATTCATCCACTATGTTGCATAAGACACTTTTTAGACAATGCCACCATACCTACGAGCTACCAAAGCTTCATCTGTAGTCATAGAGTTAATGCAACTCAACAACCTTACTATTTTAGTACCTACTCTCTTCCACTATTGGAGATTGTCGCCCAGAATCGGAATAAACTAGCTTCATTAGGAGACAAACGACGCCACGAGATGTATTTTTTGTTAGCCCTTTCGTGCCTGCTGTCGTTTGAAGTAGTGTTATTCGTGCGAAATTTGCACTACTAAGCAGCCCTAACAGAGTGTTTGATGACTGTTGCTTATTGAGCGGCCAAGAAATAGAATTTACTTCGGAGGTCCTACGGCTACGAGATGAAACTTCGATAAAAATTTTTCCAATTAACAAAGCGATCTCAAACAGTATACAAACTGTCGTGAAAACGCAAGAAAATATAGGTACATGTGTAAGGTCGAACAGTCTGTGGTCGACTGCAGCCGTACACTGCTCTGGACTCCAGAGGGGATTTATCTGCAGCACGGACCATTGAATGTGACTTTGCTAGTAAGGCTATGCGGTCAGGTCGACTTTATGTTCAACCGAACGTGCTAGACGAGGGCGAGGGCCAGCTTGTGTGTACCAAAATCCAGATAGAAGTTGAGTTGATGGGCAAAATGAACTGCTCGGCGTGGCCAAATGTTCGTTTCTCTTTCACGAGTAAATATTCGCAGACCTCGGTAAGCGATGTTGGCTGTTTAACTGCATGGAAGATTGACTATAAATTCCGAAAGCTATGTGTGCTAACTTAAACTAGTGCGTCAAATAACCAGTGTAGAATTGTTTAAGCTGCCATTTTTTGTTACCTGTATCAATAACTTGGAGCATGAGGTGTTTTTATGGCTAATTTTCCCTGTATATATCTTTTGTAAAAATTTTCCTTGGTTGCTTTTGGTTTTCTATGCTTAAAATTAAATTAAACTCTCTTCCGAGTCTGGTATCCCACTTGAGTTGAGGCTGTTTTCCGTCAGGGCTACAATACCGAAAAATGCGGCCTACATTTTTATTATAAGTGGTCGCGCCAAAGAATCAATTCAACACAGGCATGGAGTACTAAGTACTCTCACTTACTCGCCTATCAAATCAACTGGTAACAAGATCCAAACGAACTGATGTTGCTGCTACCGCAGTGTACCTATGTGGAGTTCGAGCGTCCCACGGATTTTGGCTCGCGACTCAATGCAAACTATCCATTGGAGGCCTATGCGTGTTGCCGTCACGCGTTTGCATTAAGCTGAAGCGTTACTGCACTAGTCATATTTACCCTCCATATTATCGAGCAATCGCTTGTAACTCGGAGAAAAACTTGCAAAGGTCATGCCCTCCCGAGTCAGCATAGCTCCCTGTGTACTTGCATCTTATTAAATCTAAGATGATATTCTGTTTTTATCGTTTAAACATGAGCTTCCGAAACGCTTGTTTTGCCCATACAAGATATAAGGTACATTTATAAGTAATGTCCTGCCCTTTCTGTTTGTATATATATTGTCATGTTTTTCTCGTTTTGCTGAATCAAGTCAGAATCATGTGTTTTATTAGGGGCCATGTATAGTTATTGTAATAACATTTTATGCGGAACTTCTGTTTTCATATATGTTACTGTTCATTTGAAACTCGAATAGTTTAATGCTTTAGCACACCTTGAAGATAGTTTATGGATACGTGCAGTTCTTCTGCCTGGTTTCGATAATTAGTCTTTGGTAGAACTGTTGCCAAGCTACTCATGACGTTTCCACTTATGGTGTATACCACTTCTACCGTAATTTGTGTACCATTTAAAAATAAACAGATAAATATACATCAATTGTATACCATACCGTACTTATATAAGTAAGAAAACATCTTTATATGCCGTACCTTTGTTCCGTGTAGGGAAGTTTAAGCTGATATCTCTCCATCTTCCTCATTGGAAACACATTTGCACTCGCTATGGAGGGGCAAGCTAAGAACTAGATAATACGGTATTGTTGCCATCGCTTAACAGCGTCATTGCCTCTACTACTTAGGCGTATTCTTATTAACAGTAAGGATTTGGCAAATGCTCATTCAACTTGTCCTTATCACACCAAAAGATGTACCTATATAAATATTTTTCTGACTTGATTTAGTGTCATATTATAATTGGTTTTCTCTAGTGGAAGCGTTTCTGGCATTTCTTGCGTGCTACTAAATGCTAATTTAACAAAATTCTGGTTTCGTTTTGGTCCTTGCTGTGCCGGTAAATGAATAAGTTGTCATGTCTTATAATGAAACAGGCTGAAATGTTCATAGGCTGACCTTGATGCAGAGTGGTAGGTATGTCATGTAGTCACTAGTTCTCCACTTTTGCACTTCCCCTTTATATCCACTCATTGTTTTCATGGATGTCACCGCGTTTGCAACCCCTTGGTGAAGAACTACTAAGAGCCTCCCGTCAATCATCCTCCAGACCCCGCACACTCCTGTGGGGCCAGTTAGCCTATACCTGCAGCACAGACCAGTGCGCGTGGGTTTCCCACCAGAGGGTGCGGTCAAGTTACCTTTACCTTGTTGACACCAAGCTGCTATGTAATTGTACGATTGACTTTCTGAAGACCTATCAGCTCTTAATCTTGAAATTACTATCTGCAATATCCAGTGGTGCTTGTTCCTGAAATTGTATAGTTAGATTTCATAAATTTTTGGACGTTCGCCCCAAGTTCACGTCTTGTGTAAGGGGAAGTTTATTGAATATCCGGCGATTTCGCTCTGCTCCAATCTTTTCTTTCCTCTGCAATCCATCCACTCTGAACGGGACCAGTTAGCTACTTGTGTTTCAAACTACGCCGTTCCTAACTTATTTATATTTATTTTTAACTAGGGATGTTAAAGGCAAGCAGGACTGCCCACTGTGAGATATAAGTCCTAAGAAGAAGAAGGTTTTTGTGTGCATAGAGTTGGAGACCTGCTGGTGGTGTGGAGGCAAACCAGTATCCCTCGCATATCTTCTTCGTCGGCGAATCTAACGCTAGCTTCGTCCCAGAATTTTCAATTGGGACCTTTTCACCTTGCAACAACCCCTCAATCCCAATTGAAATATCGAGTCTTGGTCATCCTCAGAACATTTCAGCCTACCTTTAAACGAAGTATAATAATAATAATAATCATAATTCCTGCATACCTACCCTTTTACTGTCAACTGCTCAGTTCTTACAAAATCTGTCCCGTACTGCCGCTCTTTCCTAAGGTGCGGAACAATCACAACTCCTGAGTTACCTGTTCTTTACCAGAGTCACCCATCATTTTGAAAATCGTATCGTTAACAAAATAGCCTCTTTACTTCCTACAAAGTAGCTTCTGTCCTTGATTTTGGATTTCGGCAAACGTTTCCGGAGTTGTGATTGCAAAACGCCTCTGTTCTCTAACGTGCCCCTCACACGGTCTGGTTGTCCGCTATGCAGAGAGTTAACACCGGCGACGCTGCCCGCACCTTCCATCGACAGAATAAAATGACCAAACTATTGGGAACAGGCGTTCCTGAAGTGGACGCTAAGCACGTGGAGGTAAGGTGCACGGTGCTGCTACAGTCTTCTACAGAGTTGGCTGTTCGGTCAGGTATTGTGCAGCAGGCTGAGGTAGGGTATAGGCCGTTGAAATACTGAAAAACAATAGCAGAGGTTGCCTCGCCTCCAATAGTTGTATCATTTGTTAAGTAAAACTGCATGCTAAACTCATCAATGCTCTTCTTGTTAACAAGTGAAGCTTATCTAAACTAAAGTTATTTGCATGTAATCTGGCTGACAAGGTCTGAAATCATTCTCGTTGCCGTAAAATTTCTCCTCTTCAGATGTTGGTTTCTAAGGTATCGCTGTATCTTAATAGTTAGTAGTAATACTGAGTATTACTAAGAATATTTGTCAAACTTACGAAGACTAGGTACTTCTTGGTAGACCGGTAGTCTCATTTTGACACTCGTCCTGCCCCCCTTAACAAACCTCATGCTTGCGTTGCAATGGCTGAGACCTAATGTCATTGATTGTCAACATAACAAGATGCTTCAAACTATGCTTTACTACGTATTGAAATGTGCTGCAATTCTGAAGGGTTAAAGAGCGTTATTCGTAACTTCTCGCATCTTGTGCGTTAGGCAAAATATTTGTTCAAGCCAAGCACGCAATAAGCAAACAATTGTTCCTGTTATGGCTTAGAAGCCTCTGTAGGTTACTTCAGCCAATTGCTAGGCCTTCGGGACGTCTGTCTTTCGTGCCCACTTTGCTTCCTTCCCGATTTCATACTCCTACTTGCTCATACTTTATTCAGTTCTTCCTCTTCTTTACCGACTTGCTGTTTCTATGCTCGTTGATCCTGTGTGGGAACACCTTCGTGCATGGGTTTCCCGTTTCTCTTGACATACTATATGTCCCTTGCTCTTTCCTCTGTGACTAAATAGACACGAAATCTTTTAGCAACCGCGGATCACTGTAGGGATCACTCACAGGGTGGATACGGTGGTAAAACTATGACTATAATAATAATAATAATAATAATAATAATAATAATAATAATCTTTCCTCTGTGATATCGTTCTGCTCGGAAACGGAGGCCTAAACTCCCTAACTATAACTATGGTTTAGATACCAGGGATCTCTGGTTGTCTGTCATCTCACGACTCGCTAGGCCAATCGTCACTCATTCAGCACTTAATTTTTTGTTTGTTTCGTAAATCGCTTGCGTGGCGAGGTGCTCAATAGCTCTGCGAACTGCGCCATACTTTACATCGCAATTTCTGCACTGTGTTAGTGTGTATTAATATCTGTGCAGATCAGTAAGGTCCTGGAGATACTGGAGGACATCCTGGAAGTGCTACACAAGGAGAAGAATAAAAACGCATTGGACCAAACTGATAAACTGTGTAAGCAGCTCCTACCTCACGTACTTGAGCTGGCCCACCGCACCCCACGCTCGGACCCTATTGTAAAGCGCTACGTGTGTGCGCTCATGGGTATGGTGCGCCAGTGGCACCCTACGCACCTCTACGCCTACTTTGCTTCCGACTTCAAGCGCACCCAGACCCTTGTTCAGGCGGTTGATGAGCTGCTTGACAGGAACATCTTCAAGGAAGACTGGACGCAGCTCATCATGTTGTTTAATCGGTGAGTAGATCTATTTATTTTCTCGAATTTCAGTCTAAAATTCGATTTTCTTTGTGCGGGCATTTTAAGCAAGAATAGGCGCAGTTCATTATTTTATTAGCTGTTGGGTGTGCCTTTGAATAGGTCCACTTGCTAGATTTAACCTTCTCCTTGTAGTTATATTTTAGCAAGACTAGATGCATCTCATCATTTTTATTCTGTGAGTTTGCCAATGTTTGAAAAATAGCACACGTACTAAAGAAACTAGCAGAGTAGGGCTGCACTGACGAAACTGGCAGAGTAGTGCCAAAGACACTGGCAGAGTAGTGCTAAAGACACTGGCAGAGTAGGGCTGCGCTAACGACAGTGGCAGAGTAGGGCTGCACTGATGAAACTGGCAGAGTAGTGTCAAAGACACTGGCAGAGTAGGGCTGCGCTAACGACAGTGGCAGAGTAGGGCTGCACTGATGAAACTGGCAGAGTAGTGCCAAAGACACTGGCAGAGTAGGGCTGCCCGCGGTGGTCGTCTTATCTCGTAAGAGCTCACCAGGACCTGCGTCAAAACTTCAGCATTACTAAGCTTCAATTAAAGACAAAATGACTATTCAATTGAAATCACGTGTCAAACCTTCTGAGTGAACAACGTAATGGCTTCTCAAGACAGCACAAGACTCATAAGGACCCAAGTGGACTAGCGATATCGTGAAAACTTCCTTAATTTTGTTACTCTTGGTTGCTGCTCGACAAGTACCCTCCGTTTTGACCCTGCTTTGAATTATGCATTTCCATATTTCCTAATATCAGAGTGCCAGCATGACCTGCATATTCATTTTTGTTGCTACCCTTCAGCTTTAACCTGTAATTTCTCAGCATGACGTGTGGATCCCCGTAGTGCGCTTTTTATTTTATTTTTAATTTGAAAATTCCCCAAATAAAATGAGTGTTTTATACGAAAGCATCGCACGACCTTGATAGCACTACGAAGTACTGGTGTTTGCGTTGCTGCTATCCCTAGATTTTGCACTATTGTCAGCATCCTTACCTATCAATGCAAGAGGTTGTTCCAGAAATCGTATTGTACACGTGTGGTTTGTTTGCGAAGAATTTCAATATAAATGATCAGTTGGTAACATGCTCTAGCTCTATGACTAGCAATTGTCGCCTATAGTGCAAAGATGCCGTTGTGAAACTAGGAATATATTAATCATCATCTGATGATGAAGACTTTTATACTTTGAGATTCCCAGTAGAAGTATGATACTATTGCTTACTTATTCATCAATTATCATGGACTGTTCACTATAAATCATCCAATGAGTTGCATCCGATTTGACGTTTGCTATCTATGTTAGCTATTTAATTGTCCAGATTAAATGCTTTCTTCAGCAGACAGCAGAAGTTTTTGAATACGAGCACAGAAGTTAGGGGATGACAGCAGCGCTGGTGTCTGTGAGGCAATGGGTGAAATTTGTCTAAATGCTGATTTTTTTCTGAAAGAAATTTATTTTCTGAAGTTAGCTTGTTGAAAACACATAGGAATTTCTTCTATTTTAGGTACATCACCTGTTGCTATTCGAGCTTGATTTGGATCGGAGTCTAGGTAGGAATCTCACTGTATTGTTGTATGGATGGCACCCATGAGATCCAACGTGCCACTAACCCTCGACTGTTTGCGTTACACTGGAGTTTTTGTGGCAATAGTAGTACTTACTTGCTAAGCTACTGAATTTTTTTGGGTGGTAAAGCGTAAATGGATGGCACTTGTTGGGTTGATACTAGTAGTTACTGCTTTTCCTTATTCAACATAGCAGGATTTATCAATAGTGCCTCTTAAGACTGGACTGAACGGTCTTTCCGGGCAATGATGCTTTTATACATGACACGTTTAAGATTTATACCTGGTAGAAACCCTTTGCTTTCTTCATTATACTTATAATAGTACCTTCGATGCCGTAAGGCAGTTGTGCTTCTCTGGGCTGCGGGGACCAGACTCTCTTGCAGTCGAATGGAAACACCGAATAGACGATTCAATATAGATACATTACATAACTGCCTAATAGAAACTAAAATTATAACATGCATATGCTTGAGTACAACATATTGTATGATACCCAAGTCCTCAGACCTTTAGTTGGGCGCGATGCGACTTTGTATGCTGCGCTGGTAGTTCCACTACTACCGTCATTCTCTAACAGTGTGCAAGTGTCTCTGGAACACCCTAGTAGTTCTTAAGGAAGTGGCTGCTGCTTTCGGAAGTGACGTTTCCCTGTTCTAATTTCCTTCACCCATCCTTTTCCCTCAGCGTCATGCTCAACCTCCTCATTGAGGCCTCCAAGGTCATCAAGAAATTCTTTGTCCCCCTTGATTCCCATCGTACACCCTCTAAGATCTCCAAGCATAACGATCCTGGTGAAGCTAACAAATCTGAAGGTCCTCCACCAAGCCAAGAAGAAGTTCGCACTGTGTTTAAGAAGTGGTTCCAAAATACCGTCAAGTTCATATGCCAGGTCAGTAGATATTATTGGAGGCGTTTAAATTTCTACTAGGTAGCATCCGACCGGTAATGTTATTGGCAGGCGTATCGGGGAGAAATATTTCATTTATGTTTAATTACTTAAAGTATCACGTGGAATTGATGCAATTTATATTTCCCGCAACTAATGCTATCCAGAGAACTGAGAATGAGAAATCTATTTTTCATGTATTCGTATATTGGTTCAGTGTTGGCCTTATCCTTATGACTAATTTTGCCGTCTGTCTTATTGCGTGATTTCGGACGTATAATCGATGAAAACCGTTGGATATTTTCTGTTAGTGAATTTGCTAAAGTGACTTATGTTCTGGACAGAACGGGCTATTGAGTTCAACATTTTCATTTAAGGAATGTTTTGCTTCTGTACAGTTTGAAAAATCTAACGGAATGCTCCGACCTTTCGTTTTAATCGTCGTTTTTCTGACAGACGCGTCAAGTCGCTTAAATCATCCCGTGAGGTTTGGGCGGGAGGCTCGTTTCAGTCACCTAATTAATTATCTGAACTTACTGTACATTGATCGGCCCATCCGGATACAGCCTCTCGCCACTAGTGGTTCATTCTGTGCGGTCGTGATATATTCCTAAAGATTGAATCTTCTTTGGTCTAAAGTCACTTGACCAGTTTTCCTTGTAAACTGTGGAGACCTAAGCTCTATTTCTTTAATTTATCATATAAGTGTTGGTGCAAATGGATCAAGTAGTAAAGAAAATAATCAAATTTCAGTATACGGATGTATGTTGAGACTAATCCTATTCAAGTGTTTACAAATTTTGGTTTTTCAAGGCCGTTGCTCTCTCTAGATTTAAATAATTTTCTACTATTGTATTGTTGATAATCTTTCTTTCCTGCCCTACCTCTTATTTTCCCTGCTTGGTTATTCTTGGCATGTGTTCATTTTATATTGCATACCGTACTATATGTCCCCTCTCCTTTCGTTGGTAATGCTGTGGCCAGGGGAACATTCACTGTGAGTATAGTAATAATAATCTTGCCTCTCCTTTCGTTGGTAATGCTGTGGCCACTGAAACATTCACTGTGAGTATAGTAATAATAATAATAATAATCTTACCAGCATATACAGTCTAGTTTCTGTCTACCATTGTACAGAACGTCCTGCAGCTGGAGAAGCTCCCGGCCAGCAAGGGCACGAAGATCAAAGGCCTGTATGGTGACATGAGGAAGGAAGCTGCAGACTTTCTTCGGGCAATGTGGGACATGATGGGTTAGTGTCGTACGTGTTGCTTGTGTGTTCTTTCTTTGCATCCTTAATTTATCCTAGGTATGCTTACTGATGGGCTTTGTATTGTTCTCTCATGGAGCATAGGATGGGTTATTGGGTTAGGTTAATTTCGTCCATCCTATGTTATGGGGAGCAGCCCCTCCAGGGGGGCCCCCTAGGTTACCTTAGCCATTAGCGAGGCTATGGCTTCCATCCAATTTCGTACTCATACTGGTCTTATTTTCATCTGATCTTGCTCTTCTTTGCCGACTTGCTGTTCCCGTTGATCCTATGTGGGAGCACCCTCTTGTCTATCGGCATACTATGTCCCTTCTTTCCTCCCCTGTGATATCGTCTTTGTTGTGGAAACAAGAGACTTGAACTTCTGAATGTAATAATGATAACTAGCGGGACCCGTGGAAATTCCACGGTTAGTTAATGTTCTCACGATATAAAACCGTTGCAATCCTAAGCTAGGCTATTATATCTCATCTTAGTTTGACCTGATGCAGCTCTTCCAACCCAACCTAACCAAACCTACCCTCATACATAAACACCCGTCACTTAATCCGGACGAGGTGCGTCTAACCTCAAGTCTGATGCACGCGAGAACGCTACTCCCAACCCTTCCGATTACGCTGCCAGGAATGCAGCTTCGACTTGTCTAATATTATTGTGTTCGAAAACTGCTTAAACTCCGAGCATCCGCCGCAGCCATTCCGCTACGGCGAAGGCCCGTGGCTCAGTTTCAAATATCTCTTCATTTCTATTGAGTTTCAATTGTAAATGGTTCATAATTGGAATTGGTATGTGTTCATAGATTGAGCCGTTATCACGAGCACAGAAACATCTGTTCCAGAACATGAAGCGCTTCCGTGTTCGACTCGTTTGCAGCGGGTTTAATGTAGCCCGTCTATCCTAAGTCATCTCGCACTTCTCTCATTGCTCTTCTTGTATATGTATACGCCCTAGCTAAGCTGTGTTTCTCATCATCTGAAGGTAACATTATTTAGCCTTTCACACTCTGAACATTGCCATTTTTCATTGGTGAATATGATTTCGATTCTATTGCGTGACCCATGGCTGTTCTATTTACACCAGACTCGTCTCATTTTTTCAATAATTGATTCTTGTTGCCCAACCCCCCCCCCCCTCCGTCTTTTTGTCAGTTTACTTGATTTCTAGATTTCTTTATCTTTAAAAATGCTTTAGAATGAAGTGGTCCAGAACAGCTCGCTTTGTGCTGTATTCTACGATTTTTTTCATGTTTGGATAGTCATGCAACACCAGCAAAGTGAATATTATTTGATGTGAAATCGGTACAGTATGTATAATACGTGTAAGATGAACTTTACTGAAATTTTCAAGATCTATTTTTTTTTTTCAAGAGAAGAAGATTTTCCCCCATCTAATACTGAAAAGCCTAACGTACAGACACATGGACGTACGGTCGGATGGAGCCTCAAGTAGAATCCACTAGATAATAAAACACAGTTGTTGGTCGCTTGCTTGCTTACTTAGAGGATGGTCAATGAGAGGGGTGAGGGCTTGGACTGGGAGGTTGCTAAGTGGAATAGGGTTATTGACAGAAAGTCGAAGAGATTGGTTTTCGTAGATGGAGAGGGGGAATGATGGGAAAGAGAACCCTTGATTGATACAGGATGAAAAAGGATAGCCCTAGCCATGAAATATTTTATGATGGTTGCTTTGGGAGCGAACTTCTTTTCAAAGTTAGGACGAAGAGCTTGGGAATAAATGATAGAACACATAGGTGAAATGCATGGGATAGTAGGAATTTAGATGTAGATGAGAGTGTGGAATATGTAATAGTTGAGTGTAGTAGGTATGGGTGGGAAAGGGGTATTTTGAATGAGGTGATGAAGAGAGTGTGGGGATGAGGCTGTGGGTGGATGGTTTGATAGGGAAGATAGGGGGATAAGGGTTTCTTTTGAACTTGGAGAAGGGTATGATAGGTGAAGCTATGTGTGGTTTTAAGACCTTTCTAGAGAGAGCTTGATAGCTTAGGGAGAGGTGTATGGGAGGGCTTAGGGATGGGGGTTGGGGAATAGATTGGAACATTATCTGGGATTTGACGATTGCTTGAGGTTAGCAATACTCGGCTGATATTAGCTAAAGCCCTAACATTGTTAGACTCCAAGTCAAAGTCAATGTTGGCCGCAGCTGACTTCTCCCACCAATGGTCGGGTTTGACTGGGACTCACGGTTCCTCCTCCGATGCCTATATTATTATTATTATTAAATCACACCAGACTGGCGACGCAGGAACGGAGAAACTCCATGAGGTTAACAAACCCCCACGCAACCAGCCCAGCGGGTGGAGAAAACAAAAGAATAGAAAAAGAAGA
>LQNS02015105.1:6232240-6259991 GCA_001587735.2 Parhyale hawaiensis | reverse complement strand
CTACGCTTGATAATGCGACCCCTCATTAGCGTGGCTTTTCCTTTAGGCTGACCATTCTGTCGTCTTGCGATGCTTGTGGGCTGGCAAGCAGTTTTCCTCTTTAAAGCCCCAGATGTGTTATGTACCAAAGAGCCAGCAGTTGCTATAAATGAACAGAGCTGTGACGAGTTCTTTACTGCTCTGAATCTTTTAATGCTTACAGCAAGTGCACTTTCGGTACACTCTGACTTGCAGGAAACTAACTTTTCTGACAGCATTTTATTGCAATCAATTACCTTTTGTTCATATGACTCAACTCCACCTGCTTGCTCAACAAACTCTTTACTGTCTTCTACATACTTAAAATTCGTTAATCTACATGCTGTATCACCATAACGTAAACTTTGTTTGTAGGCATCTGGCCACTGAAAGTCCCAACTCGGCACTATTTTCAACTGCTTGTATGACTCCCTGTCCGATAGGCGAGTCTGCAGCCATATTGCTTGCTTAGAGAGCAGCGCAACCCTCTCACCGTGCTTGCAGCATAGAAACTGTCAAAACTCTCACGGCATTGCGCACACACACCGGCATCGCGAGTACACGATCACCATCACTTACCATCACCCAGAATGTCCAGGGTTCAGACTTGTGCGCCCCGGCAACCCCAGGGGCTCGTGTAGGTTACCTCTGCCATTACCTAGCTAGACTTTCGGGATGTCAGTCTTTCGTGCCCACTTCGCTTCCTTCCTGATTAAATACTCCTACTTGCTCATGCTTTATTCTGTTCTTCCTCTTCTTTCCCGAATTGCTGTTCCCATGCGCGTTGATCCTGCGTGGGAACATCTTCGTGCCTGGGTTCCCCGTTTCTATACTATATGTCCCTTTCTCTTTTCTCTGTGATATCGTTCCGTTCGGAAACGGACGCTCAAACTTTCTTATTATATCCAACTATTCAATTTTCAAAATCTTCTTCCACTTTTTAAAAGTCATGAACTATATATCTCTACTGATCAAAGCTGTAGTAAAATTTTATTCCTCCATTGTTTTGGTGACACTTTCTGGTGCTTGTGTTATAACTTTTAAGAAGGTGGATGAGATTTTAAAATTAAATTATCATAATTCTTACTACCACGAGTGGAATTGCGCCTGCAGGTGTTTGTATATCGCGGCAACGAGTACGAGCAAATCGGGGTGTTCCAGAGGCGGCTGCTGGAGCAGTTTCCTAATGCAGAGCTGCTGCAGACCCTCGAGGAACCTGAAGAAGAAAGACAAAACTCTCCCGAGCAATGTGAGTGTCATTAAGTTTCAAATTATGCTACTTGCCTCACTTACAGTGAAAAATCAATATTTAGATTAGGTCTGACGTAGAAATGTTAAGCCCGCAGCAGTCGATAGTCTTCTGTTCTGTGTTTTGACGTCGTAACGTCCGAACGTTTCGTTGTGTCCTTGCAAAGGAAGCTGTGTGCCTACGTAGTGATTGCCCTCAGGAGTATATTCTGGCGGGCCCTTTTCCGGCCACAATATATATGGGCCTCACGAATCCAAGGGCTGTCCCAAGTGCCTTCTTCGTAGGGTTGTTGCAGGTGGTTACAGTTCCTGTTGAGAAGGTTAGCTTGTTAGGGTAGGTAAGTTCTCTATATTTCCCCTTTTGTTCCGCGAGGTGGGCCGCCGATCGAGGTGGCCGACCATTTCCGCGGGACTCCTACCTTGGCCCGTGCGGAGGGCCACAGTAGGGACCGTCTGAACGGGCGCTTCTGTCTTCTTCTCTGTTCGTCTCTTGCCCGGCTCCACACGGCTCAACGAATTCGTTCAGCCTAGCCGTGTAGGGTTTTAGATGCGCATGCTTTCTAAATTTGAGACACAGAACTTACTTCTGTGAGTTAGCCGTCACTCACGACCTTCCGGCAGAAATGCTCAGACAAAATATCTGACCTTCGGCGCGATGCGGCTTAGAATCGCTGCGCTAGCAAACTTCTCATTACAGTTGAACCTACCTAATGATTTGCAGAAATGCTAGTCGTCACACCAACTGGCTTAACCCGTCGCCACACGGCCGAGACCTAGCGGTACTAGCTTCGCCGACCTTCTAAGAGGTCAGGACGGGGAGACGGGTTACCAAGAGTTGCTAGTAAAGGTTTTAATGTATACATGTATATATCTAATTTTTGGATGAATAATTACTCTGAAAGTTAAGTACCGCTTTGATGTTCAACAAACCAGCGCCTTCGAACTGTGGAGTGAAAACACGGGACAAAATTCTATCGTCTGCAGCGAGTTTGTGACATCTTACTAAGTCTTATAGGCTAACATGTCAATGCGAAGACTCAAAGGAGGTAGATGCGTAGTAATTTACACCAAAATGAAATTATAACCATCCTTCGTTGTTCTAGTCATCCAGATCAACAGTCTGGTGTGCATCCCAAAAGAAAGCAAGTACCTGAAGCTGCAAGTGTCGGAGTCCATCCGCAAGTTCCACGAATGCAACATCGTTGACCGTTTCTACTACGACCGACCTTACCATATCGGACCTAAGGTGGAGGACAATGAATTTGCTACGCTGGCCATAGAGCGCACCACCATCACGTTGCAGTACCTTCTGCCGGGTGAGCAAATGCGGCCTGTCTTCTTTTCAACTCGTTTTAACTTTTTTCTAACAGTTTTTTTCTTACGCTTCCAATTCTTCTGAGTTGTCCTTCTCATGCGCGGTGATTTTCCTTTCATGGATTGCCGTTTTGCTCGATATGTGTACTAGGTACATGTTTCTCCTGCTCTTTCAGGACCACCTTGTCACTCAGAGCGATGCTTTAATTTTCTAATAAATTGTTTGTAACAAGCTGACCTGCTCTCAGTTGCAACGCAGTACATGTTTTCTCTGTACGATCAGAACGACACAAGGTGGTACGGTATCACCTTTTCCAAATAGTACCTGTACGTGCTGCAGATAAATGCTCGTTAACCCAAGATTGTCAGCTATGTCCTCACCGACGGAAGGCTCATGTTACTAATGCAACCCCCGACTATCCCCGTTTCTGAATCGGTCGCTGCCCCCACAGTGGATTGTACATGTCGGAAGCGCTTCTGCTGCCATCTTAGTATGATAAGAATTCGCCTGCCTGACAGGGAGGCCCGCATCAGACTTCGAGCTTCGAAGTGCAATCGGCCGGCCGTTCTATTGCCCGGCATTGATTCTCACTGCTTTCAGCATTGTTTATATGCATCCATTAATTACAGCTACCTGGTAGCAGTGTCCTGAAATATTCCTTACTTATAATCTTTGCAGCAAGTACCTACTCATTTTCTTCTCAGGAATACTGCGATGCTTCCCCAGCCACTCGCAGACCGTCGTCCACCTCAGCCCCATACAGGCTGCTATAGACAAGATGGAGAAAAACAACGCGGAGCTGGCGCAGCTTATTGTTGCCTTTGAGAAAAATAAGGACTTGGAATTGAAGCTTCTTACGCCTAAACTGCAAGGCATGATTGATGCCGCTGTTAATGGAGGAGTTAAGAAGTATGAACAGGTGAGGCATGATTAGTGCTGGTATATATATATATACAGTATATATATTGGATGTTTGTTGTTTTTCGTTGCCATCGTCAGGGTCTCCCAGTGCTAGCTGGAGAGGAAGCTCCGGAAAGGGCCTGGACAGTGAGAGGAGGGGAAGAGAAAGTTGAGAGGAAGAGTAACAGGGAAACGGGAAGCCCTAAGGAGGTTCATCCAAAGATCAGTGGGGTGACAAGGATATGAAAAAAGGAAACTAGGTGTTTATTCATCCACGCCGCAGACCTGACAGGAAGGGTCATTAACCCGTCCCACTCAAAAACGTATTGCCGGCTAAGACCGAATAATGGCCTGAGCGCAACTAAGAGAAGGTATAACAGAAAGGTCGGGGGAGAAGAGACTCATCCGCACAGAGAGTAGGGCATTGGCAGCCCTTGACCCTATCGGAGGGGAGGGGGGCTGCAGCTATAGCTGTTGCAACTGGTGAAGCACGGTATGCAACTAATTCTGGGCAGCGCTGTATTGCTCGGGAGAGGGGAGAAAATGTCATCTGTAAGGAGGGGGCAACATCTTCTTCAAATCTTGATTGAAGAGGCTGTTGTATAAGATGTGGGTCGGAAGGGGCCATGATTGTACCATTAGCGGGATGATATACCCGCGAGGCACTGAGGAGATAGTTTTTTGACAGCAACTCCAGACTGTTGAGGTTTCCTGGTGGAGGTGATGTGCCGGTGCCATGCGGCGGGATCCAGTGACTATGCGCATAGCTGCATTCTGCACCGCTTGCAGCTTGCTCATCGCAGTGTTTGAGACCTTGGAAAACCAAACCGGAGCTGTGTAAAGCATAACGCTTCTAATAGTAGTAGGGTCTCTTTTTGTTGCCCCACCTGGCGCCCGCTATCGCGGAAAGAATCAGCTAGTGGGTGCAACATCTGTCACGAATATAGTTCACGTGAGTTGCAAAATAAAAAATCATGCTGTGGATCAGACACCACGCTGAATATTTTTGGGTTGTGCTCCAGGGTGAGGTCCGTCGGGTCCATCTTAATTTTTGGATCCAACCTAGATTGATGATTATCTGACGTAAAGAGAGTGGAGTGAGTTTTCGAGTGAGAGATGGTGAAGGCTCTCTCTCCCCGGGGAGAGGGAACGTAACTGATGGCCTTGAAGGTGTTGTCTACGTCGTATTCGGTCCGTTAACGCCAACCAGTTTATGTTCCTGATCGTGTTACTGACTGCGACAGCGGTTTTCCCGCCGAGTTACTACTCAGACATAACTGATCCTTTGGAAATTATATACCTTATAAGGTGAAGCGAAATAATTTTTTCGAAATTAGGTTTATCAGTTTCCCCTCCCAGGAACACCATTGCAAGTGAACAAGTACAATGTTTCTTAAATTATATGCACAATTGTGTGCACGCAGATACAAATATGCATTTCCTAAATCGCTTACTTGAGTACACATTTACATTTACATGTAGTAACTAACGTACCCATTGCAGCAACGTAGTACAAGAAATACAATGGGTGGGAAATACCGATCAAAGTGATAACTTAATTAGAATGCATCTGTACACTCAACAATGACCTACTGTACTGTGAGAGCCCCACGGCGAAGTCCACTAACTACCTGCTTAAGAGTAGCTGAGCTAAGTTGGCGAGTGGGCAGGTAGTGTGGCGTGATTATGTCAATAGAAAAATTATGGCGCGTGAGCAGGTGACGGTTAGCTTTGCTATTAAATGTTAATAGGGGAGTTAAGGAATATAAACGTACGAGAGACTCAAAAACTGCTGTATGAATGTTAATAGTGGAGTTGAAGAATATAAACATACGAGAGACTCAGAAACTGCTGTTGGGGAGGTTTGCCCTTAACAGAATTCCCCTTGGTGGTGAAAAAGTTATAATAATAATAATAACAGAATTCCCCTTACAATATTCGAAATTTTGCTGCTCAGAACTGACATTGCGCTCCCCACTTTATGGCATGATCTTCTCGATGTCTATCGCACACCACACCTGCTCTCTATTGCAGGCCTTCCTGGATGAGTCTCGCTCTGAAGAACAGTCCATTGACCCCGAGGAAATCAATAAGTTGAAGACAGCAATTCGTAACATGGTACGTACAACCACCTACAATGTCCAGTGTAGCAATTATCAGAAATCTACGACTGTCTGTACGTCGAGTGTCATTCTAGTTTCAGATATCCCATTTCTTAATAAAATGAAATCTATTGTAGCTGACTTACACTATTAAAAATTAACTCGAGTTATGTAGGTGAGTACTAATCTGCCATACGACTTCCTAGTGGTCACTCTCATATGGTGAATATTTCGAATGATGATTTTCCGATATAATATTTGTTGACTGTCTAAGATGAGTAATTACTGGTCTTCTAGCCCGATCACTTTTATATATCGACGCGATTTTTATTGATTATTTTTATTCGTGTTGCACAGGTGCCGCTATTGGAGTTGGGCCTTGAAGTACATCAAGATCGTGCCACTGACGTCGTCGCTCCCCTGCATTTTTACTTGGTGGAGACTTTTGACAAGCTGAAAGAAGATCTTGTAGGCAAATATGGCGATGGTGTAAGTTCATCTTCTGTGATTTGTTTCATCGTTTCTGCATTAGCTATATCGTATCATCCTCCCTGTCTCTGCAATTTGATGTAGAAACTGAATGTACAGTGTTATAAACTAGAACGCCCCGTGGCGTAAGTTCATCGCCCGCGGTGGGAGGAGGGCAAATTCAACGCCATTATTTTTTATTGCCAGCTTACTCTATGGTTTGGTATTTTTCACATATAGGTCAACCCACTTGACTCCCTGCAAAAAACTTGCTGTTCCCATGCGCTTTGGTCCTGTGTGGGAAACTTTCGTGCACGAGTTCCCATAATTCTAACGTCATAATGTATGACCCTTGCTTCTTCGTCTGTTAGATCGCCGTAATTGTGGGGATGGAGGCTTAAACTACTTAATATGCAAAAAATTATGGACATTGCTCAACTACTTTTTGGGTGGACAGGCACACAAATATACAAGCATATACATACTTGAATATTCAATGAAAACATTATTAATGCTCTTCTCTTCTCTCGGGGGGGATAAAGATACGGCGACAGATTTCAATAGGGTCGCGAGGTCGCAAGGTAGGGACTCGTTGGACCGGCTAGTGTTTGACTCTGTCCAACGCTGGATTCCAGAGCGAGTGACCTGCACAAACTTGGAATGACTTGACTGCAGAGACAGTCAACGCGTTTACGAACCGTCTTGATCGACATTGAGAGCAACACCTTCCACAGCTATGAACTCTTCCTCCAGGAGTCACAGACAAACTTTCAACGGCCAAAGCTTCAGAGGCTACCCTAATCCATTATCATTTTATACCTATCTAACTTATCGGTTTTTGAGTGCCCGATTCTGCTGCAACTAATAGTTCTAGCACGATCACTCCTTAGTTCTCTTCTCTTCCTTTTTGTCAGATCTCTACATTATTTGACATAATGGCTCATAGAGGGAGGGCCGGAGCGTTAGTTCCGGCTGCTTTCGGGAATAGGCATGTTGGTCTAATCTAACTGCTAGTTGACAAACCCTGATTTCTACGCTGTCCTTATTTTTTTCAGGCAACCCCTGAGTTGGGCGTAAAGAGAAGGTCGTTGCATCGTCAGCCTACTCGGCAAACTAGCCTTGACGGGTCACTACCTAACGGACGGCAGTCTGTCGGGCCTCGTTTTTCTGAGTAAGTTTTCTTGTTATATGTAAGCAGTCTTTCAATATTCAGTATTACTGAAAGAAGCTTCCGGGCTCGTTGAGGAGTTTCAAGTGCATGGCAGTTTCACATGTTCAGTGTGGAGAGGCTCTTGCCAAACATTCGGTTGCTTCTCAATTTCTTTTCTCCGGAGACGTCTTGTATGTGAGGAAGTATAGCTTTTTCATTTATGAGTGAGTGTATACTGACAGTTTGAAGGACGTTTCCGTCATCTTCTTTGACGCTTTGTGAATTGAGCGTATTTTATTATTATTCCGTAATCTTCCTTGTTCATATACATTTGTTGATCATCTGGACCTGTGCCGAATTATATATCCGCCGCCAGCGCATTACGTGCAAGTCTCCAAATGTTCACACATTGCCTTCTCTGAGAAGTAGCCAAATTATGAATTTCCCCTCAGGAGCAGCGCCCTGCACCGACGCAGCATCGGCAATGGGACTGCTACCCTCTCACGGGGGAAACATGGCGGTGGCTCATCTAGCAAGTTCAACCTGATAAAAGCGTGAGTTATGTGCTATAGTCAACTGCGGTTCATTTGTCAACTACATTCCTGTGAACGATGAAATTTCGCGTGTCTTAGTTATTACCTATAATATATTAGTAATTTAACTTCTGGGGCTTATAAACTCCAGATAGCTATATTGCTGAGACGAAAATCATACGTAACGTTTATACTAATAATTTTTCCTTTATGTCATTTCAAAATTCTGTTAGACTCTGGGTTGCCGTTCTTGAATCTTTCATGATTTGCTTAACATTCTTTTGTTTCATTTCCCCGAGACGAAAAGGGCAGAAGAAAAATTGGATGTGAGCACCCAGTGCTTCCCTCGCAATATTCTCGGCAATTCCCTTCCCTTCGGTACTTTTCATTTCTTTTCGGTTCTGTGACGTCATCACTCCCCCCTCCATCCCTCTTGGAGGTGCTACTTTATATAAGGCGGCCTGGAGCCGATATTCCTCGGATCGTCTTGGAGCTCAGCACAGGCAACATCTCCAGCGCTACGCGTCTTCTCCTGTGCTCAAGTTAGCCTCTTCTCATCTGTATGCCCATTTACTGGGTCGAATATCTTAGCCTTTTGGCGTTTCCTAAAAGAAGTTCTTCAGAAATCGAAGTTTCCCACCTTCAAGCCACCCGAAGATTGTTCCAGCAGAAACGAAAAGTACTGAAAAGTAGCGAACGAGGTTTTTCCTCGCCCACCGTCGCTCAGTTTCTCGTCGCGTCGCTTCTTTTATCTTCAAAGAAAACGGAATCTTCGGCCTTTACGTTACTTCGACTTCACTGCCTTCTTCTTCTCCAACTGGTTCCAGCGCCTCAGTTCACTCCTGTTTGCCTAAGTTAAGTTACTTAGTAGCAAACAGAAACGAAAAGTAGCGAACGAGGTTTTCCTCGCCTACCGTCGCAGCGTCCGTCGCGTCGCTTTTTTCGCTTCGAAGAAACATGAATGTGAAATCTTCGACCTTCACGTCACTATGGCTCTTCTCCTCCAGTTTCCAGTCGACGACCCAAAATTTTTCAACAAATTTCGGCCGTCACTTCGCTCCTACCTCACCGTCTTCTTATCTCACCCGAAGCTATTCCACAGCTTCTCAGATCACTCCCGTTCGCTTTATAGGCGAACAATAGCGGACAAAGCCCTCGCATAGTTCCACCTTCTGTCGCTTCGCCTTTCGTCGCTTCGAGGAAACAAAAATTTTTAATTTTCGGGCTTCTTTCCTCACGCCCCCCAATGTCATAGACTTGGGACAGGCGTAAACTTTGCCTCACTCCTACTGCTTCGCCCTCGCTTCGGCTCTGCCCCAGACCATAACACCTCGCTTCCTGACTCTCTACGCTTCGATACAATTCGCTTCGTTCCTCTACCTTCTCGTATTCTCCCTAGGAATAAGCTTCATTCGAAATCTCGGGTATACACTCTACATGACCCCAGGCGGGAACAGAGTCCTAGGCGACCTCAAGCGGCGCCCTGGCGCCTGCTCCCTATGCCCTAAATAACCGAGGAATTACAGGCAAAATAAGAGCTTCGAATCGCAACTCGCTGCTTTCGCCTAGTTAACACGCTCCCTAACCCGGAGCTACTTCACAGCGCCTTCGACGCTGTTATGCCGCCCCTCATCTCGCGCCTCTTCGCTTCGCCGCTCTGGCAGGAGCGGCAAACGAGGGCGAGCATGAGAAGCGAAAGGTAAACCTCCCTTTATTTCACTCTCGCCTTCCTAACGTCGTAGACACCGGCTATAATTAGCTTTTATTTCCCAATTGACTGCTCCTCTTCCCATACTCTACCTCGGACGAAGGCAGAGTCTGAAATCGCGGAGGCTAACACAATTTTGAAATGACATAAAGGAAAAATAACTCCTACTGACGTAGGAAGTAGTAATATTTTTTCTTTGGGGAATGAAAAATTGTGTGAGCCGAGGACCTCCTCCTCCCACACACGCAGTCAAACCTTCGTCCGTCATCACTCCAACCCGACGATCTGAGGAACACCGCTCCAGGCCGCCTTATATAGAGTAACACCTCCCAGAGGGATGGAGGGGGAGTGATGACGTCACAGAACCGAAAAGAAACTTGAAGTACCGAAGGGAAGGGAACTGCTGAAAATATTGCAAGGGAAGCACTGGGTGCTCACATCCAATTTTTCTTCTGCCCTTTTCGTCTCTGGGAAATGAAACAAAGAAATGTTAATCAGTTCATGAAAGATGCAAGAAAGGCTACCCGGAGGCTAACACAATTTTTCATTCGGTAAAGGAAAAAATATTGCTACTTCCTACGTCAGGAGGAGTTATTGTTTCGGTTAAAATTTGACTTCATCGCAGATTGTGTGAAACGGTGACTATGATAATGATAGTAATGTTTGATAATTATTATAAACGTTTATTATATAATGAAGATTTTGAAATATTTTGTTTTAATATAAATTTTATCACAATATTTTATTGGAAATGACTGTTAGTATTGCCTTTTAAATTTCGTGTTGACATGTTTAGTTCACCCAACTCGTAAGACACATCGCGGGGGACGTACCTACGCAGGCACAACATAGGGAGGCATTGAATTCGGTAGCTAATAATGGATCCCTAGTATTGGATTCAACCAATTAGTCTTTTGGTTCTATGAAACTTTTAAATTTTCTTTACTAGTTCTAGGATCCCCCGCCAGTGGCCCTGGAATGGGCCACAGGCTCATGAGTTAGGTTGGTGTGGTAGGACTGTCTTACGTTATGGTGAGCCGCGTCTCCCAGGGCACCCAATAGGTTACTTTGACTTTAGCTAGGCCTTCGTGACGTATATCTTTCTGTGCCTACTTTACTGCCATCCATTTTCATACTCCTACTGAGGATGCTTTGTGCTGTTCTTCCTCTTCTCTGCCACTTGCTTTTCCTATACGAATTGATCCAGTGTGTGGTGCACCTTCGTACCTGGGTTTCACTATTCTATTCGGCATACCCTATGTCTTTTACTCTCATGGTACACCTATGCTGTGGCTGGGAGGCTTATTCTAATTTCCATAATATAGTATAATAATTCAAGCTTACCTGAGATCTGCTTTGAATAATTTTGAGTCATGTTTTTTTTTAATTCTCGTCTGGCAAATTTGTGTATTATTGCTTCAACAAGAATCGGGCAAATCTCTTCTTAGACTGCTTGAATATAATTTCCTGGCTTCAATTTCCATTCCCAAAATTTGATGAATTTTTGTGAATCTTTGATGGTACGAAGGGTCGCGCAATTTGTTATATTTTGAATTACAAAATTGATCAACAGTGTTGAACGTCGTGGCAACGCGTCACTGAGACCCTTACAATCCATTTCTCTACGTTTTCTCACGTGTTTGATTATGAGTCGAATGGAATGTACGACTCTGCACCAAATCCCTGACTTCATAGCCCTGCTTTTAGTACTACTCAGACAACCAGGGCGACTTTGCCATGACTAAAATTCTGTTCCACTTTATCGGAATTTATTTTTTGTATATGAATAGTAAGTTGTGCATCTTCCCCTCATCAGATTTACCCGACGCGACAGCGTGGCGTCTTCAAAAGTCAGTCAGTCGCAATTCTACGAATCCGCCAAGTCATCACTTACTAATGTCGCAGAAGCTGTAAGTTACTAGGCATTTGATACCTAGGAGTTAAAGGTGTTAATGATATTCACTTTCACAGTGATTGATTTTGTTGGGTAGCTTTCATGCCATGGAGCTTGAGCGCCACCCCCTTTGACCGCATGAAGGAAGTAGGTGAGGCGTTTCTATCTTGCAGGCTTTGGCCCACATTACCATTTCAAATGAACTCTGGAGCCGCGCATCAGCAAGACGAAAAGTCCTAAAGAAACCAAATGGGGAGGTCATGAGTGGAGTGTAGTGGGTTATACTGTACATTCCTTGCTGCATTTGAATAAATTTCAAAAGACTTCGGTGTTAGTGGTAAGGTGCTGTTACTGGTGAAATTCTTGAAGAAAGTGACAGTTTCGAGCAACAAGTAACCCAAGGTTCCCTAGTGCCTTTTCTGGAGGAGATATTTCAGCTTGCCGCAGTTCCTGCTGACGAGGTTAGTTTTGTAAAGTTAGGTTGGCTCACTAAAAATTTCTTTTTGTGTCCCGCGAGGTGGGCCGCCGATCGAGGTGACCGACTTTTTCTGCGGGGCTCTTACCTCGCCCGTGCGGAGGGCCACAGAAGGGACTGTCCGCACGGGCGCTCCTTTCTTCTGTCTTCTTCTCTTTTCGTCCTTCATCTTTTGCCACCTGAGCACAACGTTGTGGTTCCCGCTGTAAGCCGAGTAAATCATCTTAGATCGCTATTGAGTGTCTAAGTTTCTGAAAAAGCGGGTCAATACCAATACGATAATAACTACCAATATGAGCTCGTGATGGTCAAATCATGACTGCAAATCTTCCTTTTTCTGTATCACTGTGTACTGCAGCCTGCTCCGCTAATGATGAGTCACTAGCTGTGCTGTTCCGTTTTGCTCTGTCAACGAGTGCAGTTAGTATTCTCTGGTGATGGCTAGCATTAATTGTGGTATGCCGATAGTAGCTGGCGTTTCGGGAGCCTTCTCCAACACCCACCCGAAACACAAGTTACATTTCTGACAAACACAAGGGCGCCACATTCGGTGGCTACAGTGTGCATATGATTATACTGATCCCATCTACTGAGGTACCCATAGTTGCCTTCACCTAAGGAGTAAGTTGAGACCACTTGGCTAAGAAAGCTGCAGGGTGACAAAAGCGTGAAGTTTTAATAATAATAATAATAATAATAATAATAAAACTCATCATATACGATCTGTAAGAGCCCTGGCTTTTTAGTTAGTGATGAAGTCAATTGCTCTCCTATTAATACCATATATATATATGTACCAATAGATCGAGTACTTTCCCACCATCAGGTACCAGAGCGTCAACATCGCAGTGAAGTGACGGACAGACAGTCACGGACTTCGAGCATTGTGTCTATCACCTCTGCTGCACCCAGCTCCGAGGGCTCCGTGGAAAACCTCATTGACCCTGTCGTCGTCAAAGGTACGCAGCTGCTCTGATATTCGTGTTTGGTGCCGCGCTTTGATGCTTGATTATTTTTCTGGTTCGTGGGCTTTCCGGTGGTACCTATGCATCTATAGCTGCCGCAATTAGCTGTAGTAAATGGGCGGAAACTGAATCCCCAGGGCCTCTGCCACTCCCCCTTCTTAAATAAAATGTCATTTAGTATTTTATGAATTGAAGAAAATAACTATAGTCTGTTGTCTTTCCCCGTGTGGTCGGTATGTTCGCTGACAAAATATTGTGTTTCTGAGTATAGGTAATATCTAAGCGAAAATGCAGCAGTGTGCACACGGAAACTCTCGCGTGCAGCGCAAGGCTTGTCTATTGTTATTAAATCCTCGGCACTCTGAAACTATATACCTCGTAGGCGCCAGTAACTTATGGCAATTTCGAGCCTTTCTGATTAGGTTAGTTTATATGGTGACTGTTAATGGCCAATCAAAGCTACCATTAATTGCTAGTTACTCTCTTTTGTGTTTGCGAACCTGTTGCTTGTTCGTCTCCATTAGTTTTGCAATGCTTGGTAGCAATGAAAACAAGTCAAACAA
Source organism: Parhyale hawaiensis (assembly GCA_001587735.2). Lineage (NCBI taxonomy): Eukaryota > Metazoa > Arthropoda > Malacostraca > Amphipoda > Hyalidae > Parhyale > Parhyale hawaiensis. Next base: position 6,246,652 of record LQNS02015105.1, on the reverse strand, counting down.
CCAACACTCTTTATAATTCTAAGCGTCGTCAGCAAAACTAAAAACTAGATCAAATTGAGCCGCCGACGTTTAGGCTACGTCCGCTTAACCCACCAGCACCTTTTGAACTCCTCAGCTGCCCCTCTTTGTATGGATTGCCTTGTTCCCATGTCCGTTGTGCATTTTCTTATTATTGAGTGTCTTTTCTGAGAAGCCCGAGAACGTCGTTTTCCTACTAGTAACGTAGCTACCTATGGATTTTCGTACTCTCTTGGGAGATAATACTTATTTTAGTTATGATGGCCCATTGTTTAACTACTTACATGATATAGACGTTTGCCATAATATCTGATTATTGATCCAATCTGAGCCCGCACTTTGTTGTAGACCTCTTGTAATTGACTGAGCATCACTGCTAGCATAGCGCTTCGTGCCAGCTGCTGCGGTGGTTAAACTGGGACTCTAACAATCATAATAATTAAAAACTGTGGCTTGTCTTTGAGAGCTATTACTTTTTCATGACGGCAAGCTTTCATTTAGCAAATCTATCATAAGCTAAAATCCTTAGTTGGATGGTGGCGTGGCCACTTCGTGTGAGACGCCTCTACTTTTGTGCCCTTTTAGCTTAGTGCCGTGGCCTGGCTGCTCTGTAATCGACGTTTCCAGTTTGAATCTCTGCACCGCCTTCTGCAGTTCATAACGGCAGGTATTCGATTCCCCTGGACTGCCATATCTGTTCCTTGAGGATGCAACTATATTACAACAAAAGGGCCGGTTTGTCAATGCAATGCTAGTACGGTGTTTGAACAGGGCGCAAGTACTGGATGTTTGAAGGAGATCAAACAGGGAAAACTACTTGGGTGTCACTAGCTTTGTATGGTACGTACATTATTGCATATGTAGGTATATTATTTATTTCTTTATCCTTCAGTGCAGGGAGTGCCACATATAGATGGCATTTATTCCTGTACAAGAGGCAAGTTTCAATTCTACATTGACGTGTTAATTATACAAGCTCATTGTGGCGTTTTACAGATACGCCTCCCCCCTCTCCTGCTGTTGATGTTGAGCAGCCCCCTCCGCTGCCTGTTAAAATGAAAAATTATGACCCGGATCGCCGGTCCTGCAGAATCCCTTCAGTAAGTTGCAAATTAGTGTTCTAACGTCGTTCTTGATAGGCTAAGCTATAGCTGCTACACTTCTTGTAGTCTTGGCCGACTTTCGTACAGAATTCTTTTATTGAAACCAGGATTGTGGATCGTGTTAGGTCCGACTCCGGCTCCTGCGTCCAAAAATATTCGACTCTACAACCCTTGGTTGTAACTTCTATATACCAAGATAACTCTTAACGTGATGACAGTTTGACCTAAGTGGACACTTTCGAAATCACTCGCTGTGTTGCTACTTATTATCTTCTAAGTATTCTCTTGAGAAGCTTATGTCTATGAGTTTTAGGTACGTTTCTCTTTGGATCCGGTACAACGTGTACCTCCTCATCCTGTCTTGCTAACCTATGTCATGATCATAATAATGTAGGTATCATTACGACTTACTATATACTTGTTATTGGAATGCCCTAATTTGTTTGACCGAGCAGCTCACCCTAAGGCAAAAACTTCACAGGTGTAACGCCCCTGCTTCTTATTGCAGACCATAGCGAACTCGTTAGCAGAAGACGTGCCGCCAGAAAAGCCGCCACGCCCAGTTACCGTGTTCAGCTCCCACGACACGGCCGCCGGTCATCACCCTGATGTTGTCAACAACAATAACGTCTTCTACAACCACAATTCGGACTCGTTTTGTTGATGTGCACCACTGCCATGTTGTCTGTAGCTGTGACTGCGCGTGCTTATTTACCTTGCGGCTCCCTACATTCTTAAGCTCTACTTTTGGCAAAGTGTTGGGTCTCTCCCCTGCTACGGTTCCGTCTGTAGCAGGAGGTTGTCAACCTTTAGCTTCCCTTATTGTTCTGAAGGCAACGCCGTCAACTGTCGATCATATTTTAGCTTCGAATATCCATGCTTCTGCTTTCAAACCATGCTGCTCGATGCCAAAAGTGTATACTAGCTTTATATTTCCTTTCTTTTGCTGAAAGCTATGCTGTCAGCTAATAGTATATACTGAATGCAGTGATGTCAGTCTAGTTACCTCTATCTATGATTTTCTATTCTCAGCTGTGATTAAGTGCTTGGAAGTCTCAATATAGTAAGTAAACATTATTTCCTATTGTTCGTTTTGCCTACACACTGCACGGTCATCCTACTTTTTGCCTTCATATAGTTCATAACTACATACATGTTATCAAGCATACTCCGATATTTGTCTTCGGAATATTTTTTATTTCCTGCAATTCTCCTAACTTGTTTCGAGTTGTTTGTATTTTTTCAAGTAACTTTAACCTCTGCTTTTTGTACTTCAGCAAGATACTTACCCGAGCTTCTTTTCCAGCAGAAATCCTGCTCCTCTTCGCAGTCTGTTACTATTCTGCTTTTGTTACCTCGAGATCAGAAATTTCTTTACTTTAAAAGTAACACTTCAATACTCGAGTTAGTTTTCCAAACGTGTCATTAAAATGCGAAGGAAAGATTTTTTTCTTGTTGTACTCCGTCGTGCTTCCCTTTTTAGTCTATTTCGCTTGTTGATAATGTTACTTGACGCTAAAACGCTGTAGTCGGCCGTAGCTCGTGGCTAGCTGGTGTGTACTGCCGTTCCTAAGAATTTTTAGCCTACTCGTGTCTTGCAAATTGCAATAATGATTCCATTTTTTCTTGGCTTGGTTTAAAAAAGAAGGTGATCGGAAATACGACGCGAAAGTTGACTTCACGGCGTTTAATTAATATCAAGCTTTGAGTTTCTATTCTAAACAAGCTGGTGATGCGTTATCCACTCTTGTCTCAAATTTGGATCACAACTTTCGAAGTAGATTCTAATATAACTAGCTTTCAGAGGCAACACTCTTTTGCCACTGAACTCAGAATGTATTCTCCACCTCCCGTAATTGTTCAAACTTACTCTAACGTTAAGCAACTTACATAGTAGCTACTCTCCATTTTAGTGCTCTACAGTTATTTCAACTTCTCATAACTCTTGACACTTCCGAATAACCAAAGTCTCGTGTTCATTTTTTATACTTCGTGCCTTACGGTGCTGACGTCAGCACAATTTGTGCTCTAGTCTATGATATCAAAAGTTTTTATACTTGACTTGCGCTAGCTTCTGTACATAGAAATGTTTCCCGTAAGTTTTAGAGGAATTATTAGACGTAAGATGAGATTTAGAGTGTTGTGCTGATTGAGATTCTGTTCATTTATATTGTTTAATGCCTTCACGGCTTACATTTGACGTGTGTGGCGTGAATGACTCTTTGAAAGTTTTGTGTTGTGTTCGTTGAAATTGCGTGTCCTACCGTATTGAAGGTACACACGCTATTGCTTTGGGTAATGTAGTTATTGAATAAGAGACAGTGATTGTCGGTAGATCAGAGGAAATACCGCGCATATACGGATTTCCTTGTCTACTGCTGGGTAGCAGATCAGTAACCGCTAAGGCAAAGTACTTAGAGCGCGCGTCACTGCTGTGCACCATTTAAGCCAGCAAAAAACGCCGTCTTTTCTGGCTGCATGCTGCAGCAAAACGAGGCCCTTGATAGCACAGATACCACCGTAGGCATGTATACTGAAGTTATCCATGATAGCAAACAATGCCACACCTCCACGTCTGACGGCTTACGAGCTACTAATGACAGGCTGAGCTCGCTAGCCATCATCAGCCAGGTGGAGCCACATGGAGGACAGCCAGTATAGACGGCTGTGGACCCTTACCGAAATTCGCTAATGCGCACCCCATTTATTTTTCGTACGAATTACAACTGCACCCTTCTGAAAAGTCAAGGGGTTATTGCGTGGTATTTTGCTCTTCTCCTGATGAGTTCAGCTGTTACAATTTTTTAAAAAAAATACCATACATTGGAAAATAGAAAAGTGGAATGATGCTCGGTAGGATAAGTATGGTACCTAATCGACATCCGGTTCGTTTTCCAAAGGGTGTGCTACATTTATATACTCTATTGTTGGGCTTTATTTTTAGTTTATTTCTGTTGTTAAATCATTCATATATTAACAGTCGGCGACACCACTGACGAGATCTTTTCTGCTCACTTCTGATGCTTGGTATGAAGTGTAATTGGAAAAATCTTCCTCAATTGTGATGATTGGTGTTCAATTTGTGTGTGATTATCTTCAGCTCGAATGACTGTTGTCAAATGTGTGAGTGATCTTATTTTAAATGTGTGAGCGATTATGTTGAGTTGTGATGACTGGTGCCCAATGTATGAGTGATTATATTCACTTGTTATGACTGGCGTGAATAGTGTGACTGATTATATTCAGTCGTGATGACTTGTGTGTTAATGTGTAGCTAATACGAGATGCCCTCGGTGCGGCTTCAGCATTACTAGTAAAGCACTAGCAGAGCTTCTCCCATTTTTCTGCTACTTATTGCTGCTTGTTTATACACATTATTGGCTTGTTCAACTCACTATTTTTCTGCAACACAATTTAAGGTCGGCTTATCTTGTGCTGAACGTCAATCGTGAACACTGAAACTTGAGGCTCCGAAGAAGGCGTTATTAGTCGGATGACATTATTTCATTTCATACAGTGAATGCAACACGCGTTATATTGTTCATAGGAGCGCTTTCACATCTTTTGCTCTCCCCATCCAACTCTCTCTCTCTTTGGATTACTCAACAGTTATATTTACCTCCCTCTGACTTAGAAGTACAATATTGTTTAAAGGATTCATAGAAAAAGAAAGACTTCAGTGGTGTCACCGGCTGTTAATACCTGCTTGTCAAAGACTAGTCCAAGAGCAGCACTTTCACAGGGTCTTCATATTATCTCTCATCCTTCAAATCCACTGTACTTTGTGCAAACAATGAACTTTTTGTTCATCTGTAGCTCGTGAGGATGAATTTTTGAGCAAAGTTTTCGATCAGTTAACGAAGTAGTTCGCTAAAAAGGGATAGAGCTTGTTCTCCCATGCGCATGATGTTTACGCTTACCTGCGATCTGCATCCAGGGGAGGCTCCCTCAGGGAGCGGGGAAGTGGAGGGAGCTACTCAACGGGTAACGGGTGATAAGTTTGAGTAACGAACAAATTGTGGTAATTCTTGTATCAAGCAGTTCCGGCATTCTAACGCTCACACGGGATGCCTATGTCAGTCGAGTAACAGAAATGGTTTTATTCAACTAGTTTCTACCTTTACATCTCAATCTTACAGTTCATGTAACGATTTGTTCAAGTAATAGGTCGTTTGAGTAATGAAATCACCACTGATGTTATGCAATGTCCATCATTTTCATTGAAAACAAGTAGCCGTATATGCCTTTACCTATCTTTCTCAATTTGATTTATTTCTATTTTACAAAGTTTAGATATCCTTAGCCTATTGCATCTCTCTATTTAATTCTCCCTCTCTCATTGCTACAGCTACTGCTGCTAATACTACTACTACAACAACTCAATAGACATTCTCTGTCTAGTCATGCTAGCTAGGACCGCGCAGTATTTAGAGTGCTACATCTGCAAGAGCACTCTCCGTTAATTTATGTACGCAAAGTAACATGTACTGCACTTGTGTTGTTTGTCCATTTTATCTGTTGAACTAAATTGTAATAGCTTCTCAGTATTCTCATCTCTTCAGTAGCCCCGCCGTTGCTACTGAATACATTCCAGTTTGGGTCTTCTCTAATGTATGAAATCTTATTGCACTGCAATGAGGTTCAGTCGCAGTTTTCCAACTAATGTGTGAGAGCTTCTTCTGTTGCAGTTTCGTTTTGGCCGCAGTTTGTTCTCCAGTTTTTGAAAGCTTCTTTTATTGAAAATTGGTTTCGTTGCAGCTGAAAGCGTCTTCCAGTATAAGTAGCGAGCGAGTTTTAGCGTTCCAAGAACAGCAAGTCCGTTTGATAACCTCCTCGTCAGTATCTTCCCTGCTTACGTGGCTGTCATTATTACTATCACAGCAGTCATTTCGATGTTTACAAACAGCAACTGGTCGCTCTCCGCCAGAGTGTATTCGTTCTGTTTCGGCTTCTGCGCCGTCATTTTCAATTTCCATCCTGTTTGAATATCAATATGGAAATCGGTAGTTCGATGACGCCTGTGGCGGACATACGTGGGTGACGAAGATGCCAAATCAATAGAGTTCGACTTACTTCGAAGTTTGCGTTGTGTTGCGCTGCAGTACCACATCTCCGATAGCTCCCGTGCATGCTCTTGCAGCAAGGCTATGAGTATTTGAATCGCTTCAACAGAGTAGTATATATTATGTGTCGTCCTTGTGCCATCACCACGATCCTTATTTATGTGGATTGTATATGATAAGTTAGTTTGTAAACTCCTAAGATTGATCGGTATTACGGAGACCCGTGCCCAATTGCAAGATCCTTAGAGGTTACTTTAGCTGCAGTTATGTCTGCCGGGCGCCTCTTCGATCAACCTCACTCTGCTTTTTCCGTTGTGACTTCGCTTCTTCTGTCTTTTGTACTCCCACTGATGATCTATCATGCTGTTCTTCCTTCTCTTTCACGGTTTACTATTCCCATGAATGTGTTCCTCGTTTTACTATCCATACTGCGTGCGTGTTGCTTCTTTCTTGCTCTCTTTGAATGATGACGAACCCTGTACGCAGGGAAGCTTACCCTGTAAAATGAAGATAATATGAGGCTTTTCTCATTTGAATAGAGGCTGATGTTCCAGATGCTAAGGGTTGTGCTGTGCCATTTTAAACGTACAAAATAGTTTACTCAATACTACTTACCCGTTTTCTCCAGTTCTCAACCGATTTGCTGTATCCTTTGTGCCAGTATACGTATGTACAGTTTACTTATAGTGCGTCTATACATATTTCAATATAGATTAAACTATTCTTATATATTGTTTTTGCTTTTGCAGTACAGTATATCTGTGAAGCCCTGGCATTTGTTTGATTTCGTGATTCCCCTACTCTTTTAAGATACCAATTTTATGGCCTATCTTCAACCAACAATGTTTCTAAGAAGTTTACTCTCCCATACACTTTGCAATGTAATGGTTTTCATTTGAATCGTCCAAGTTTCTTTCTTGTTCGTATAAACTCATTTTGATTTTTTTTAGATTATATAGGCGGCAGTAGACGAACCAAGAGGCTCATTCCCAAAGAGACACCTGAGCTTACACCCCGGCACTCTATGAGCTATTGAAATTATGTTAGTAGGATGTAGAGGTCTGGGGAAACTAGAGGAAAAAAATAGAAGACGAAAGAGAAAAAAAGAAAGAAAAAATAAAAAAGGGGGAGAAAAATCTCCTCCAAAAAAATGGTCATGAATGCACGCAAGCATGATCGATAGCCGCTGATATGCGGAGCTTAAATATATAGATGGAGCGGAAGTGAGAAGAACTCGACTTAAACTGGCCTTGGAAGCTTTGCCCATTAAGTGCTTGCGACTCGTGGAGGAGGAGTTCCTAGCTTTATCCCCTGCCATAATATGTTTGGGCATCACGCACCCAAGGGTCCGAGTGCCTTCTCTGCAGGGGATGTAGCATCTGGCCGCAGTTCCTGCTGAGAAGGTTAGTTTTGTAGAGTTAGGTAGGTTCTCTATATTTCCCCTTCTGTTCCGCGAGGTGGGCCGCCGAATGGTGGTAAGCGACCCATCCCATGGGACTCCTATCTGCTCCTGTGTGGGGGGCCACGGAAGGGACCTCCCGCACGAGTGTTCGCTTTCTTCTGTCTTCTTCTCATTTCGTTTTTCGTCTCTTTCTCTGCGCCGCACGACTGAACGATTTCGTTCGACCGAGCCGTGTGGAGTTGAAAAATGCTCGCGCCTTATTTCCTGCCAGACATGGTGCACCTGGCCAAGATTGTTGTAATAGCACTCATTTGAGTTCGACTTGACTTCTAAAGTAAATCATACAAAATTGGATCGCTGTTATATAGTCTTAGCTTCTAATACGGCGGGAAAACCCACAATATAATAATAATCTTTCCTTTAGCTATCTCATATGAGAAAACTAAAAATTTGATCTCAATATTAATAATAGTAATTACTACATTCATCATCAATACAGTACTGTAGGACATTTGGAATTAGAACATACACGAGTAGACAGAGAGACGGTTATTGTTGTTTTACAAAAATACTATGTAGACTCACAGTTGGCCATGCCCTACTGACCCATGAATATCTGAGATAGCACAGATTGGCTCCATACTGCGATAGCTACCTCGTTCACGGGACTAATGTGCACATCATCGTCGAGTACCCATCACACAAGAATTTTCGATTAAGGGAATTTCCCACTGTCCGTCGACTGCTTTACATCTGCTCGCTAGGCTACCAGATGAAACTTTCGACCACCAGACCTTTTCCTAATGTAATACATACGTGAATGGTTGTAATTCTTACATTTGAATTTATGTATCCATTGCCTCTTGCTGGTATGTAGCTTTTAATAATTAAGTTCGCTCCTGAACATAGAATAGTATAAGCTAGAGCACTCTGAGAGCGCATACCTCCGCCGAACAAGGCAACGGTAGCAAAAAATTTAAATTGGCTCTGAAACTATAGTTTTCTTTGCATCACCTCCACAGTCTAATCATTTGTGCCTTTTGATAGTAATAACAGCTTGTACAATTTTCTTGAAGATCCGTTCATAACTTTTTGAGTTATACTGCTAACAAACGTTAAGACAAACATGAGTCAAACAAACGAACGAACTGATCTGCCCCAAAATTTAATCATTTATGTCTTTCAACAGTACTAACAACCCCTATAAATTTCATAAAGATCCATTCATTATTTTTTGAATTATTGTGCTAACAACAAGTATAGCACAATTATGGTGCTAACAACGGATCATTACCAAAATTCGGTCATTTACTCCTTGTTAGATACTTAACAACTCATGTTAATTTCATAAAAATCCATCCATAATTTTTTGAGTTATGGCATTGAGAAAAATGAGGCAGACAAACGGATTTACATATCTTCACCAAAAGTTAACCATCTGTTTCTCCTAACATACCTAACAATCCCTGTAAATTTCGTCCAAATTGGTTCATAACTTTTTGAGATATCTTGGTGACAGACACACAAACACACAGACAAACACAACGAAAACATAACCTCCGTGGAGGAGGTAATAAGCTTATAGACATCACCCGATGATCGAGGAGTCGAGGCAGGTGGCCTTATCGGATTTACCCTCGGTAAACCGTGCAGTCTCCTGCCGAGACTATTACCCACTAATCAAAACCTGCGCGAGCTATGGCAGTCCCAGTGGCTGGCGCAGAGAAATCATAAATTACGAATAATTAAACCGTCCGACAGTGGCACTCGTCAAATAGCGACCACCGTCGAATGGACGTCGTACTGTGCCGCCTGCGTATTGGGCACACGAGACTCACTCGCGACTTAGTGCAGATCAGGCGTCCGCAACCCTATTGCGACGACTACCTCGTACCTCTCGCTGTCCTGTATCTGATGGCCGATTGTCCCACCTTCTCCAACGAGCGGAGGGACTGTTATCCCGACCTGTATGGTCTGGATGCTGATTCCATCCTCCGAGGTATGTTTTCGGAAGGGTCTCGTGGCCAATTTAATAGAAATGCCCTTAAGACTTTTCTTACTAGATGTGACCTCTATCATAAACTGTGATGAATCCATTACGGTAAATGCTATTGTCAACTATGGCTCTGCCCTTTTCTATGTGAATTACACATATATGCAAAATTAATAATTTTCTAATCACAAATACTTTTTAATATAAAATGAGACATATTCCGCGCCCTAGTAGCGCACGAGCCTGTGGTAAACGCAGGAGAGGAGTAGTTCGGCGCGATATAGGCTGTGTGCCACTGAAGCGCTAGTAAAATCTCTCTGCTACTACACAACCAAACGAGCTACAAGCGATATTGAGCGCGATGCAAATTGACATTGCTGCGCGAGTAAACGAAGTACTCTTCTACTGCTCTAATATGTACAGCACTTATTTAAGCGTAGTATGGCACACAATAAGACTGACTTGATGAAAGAGAGAAAGTGCTTGGAATGTTGACTGATATGTTAGTAGCATGGAGGTGAGAGGACAGTTTCTGTGGTAATACCTTGTGAAGGAATCACTACCGCTGTCCGCCTTTCTTGCTTCTCTTCCTTTTTCTACGTAGCCGGACCCGATTGGGCCGTCAGTACTGAAGGACTGTTGGCTCCTGTAGGGGAGATTCTCGTTGCCCGATACCCTTCTTCTTAAATGGTAAATATCTTAGGAAAACTGCTAGGATTCGTGCTCTCATTTTCTAGTGTTACTGCGATGTGAATAATTTTGTGGATAGATTAGAGTAACGGAATCACTGCAATTTCACGAAAGAGCTAGCTCTGTACGAATTGATCAGGGCTGTGTCATTTAATCCTGTAATTTGGTTTTGTTATTTTCTATTTTGCTTGCTGCTTTCTTTGTAGGACTGATGCGCCAGGACTGGCCACCTGAGCTCTGCTCCATAAGTTGGGTTCAAATCTTCCTCTACGTCTCTTCTGAGACGCCACTCTCTGACGCTCTTGTGACTCGGCCAGCTGTTTCTTCTTGCGAGTCTGATTCATCACCATCTTTGTGAGTCTGATCCGTCAGCGTCCCTGAGTCTGATCCGTCAGCGTCCCTGAGTCTGCCTTGATTTGTCAGCGTCCCAGGTTCCAACCCCGCAATGTCCTACGACTGGCGGGTTCGTCCCCATTAGAAGTGGGGCGGGTTCCTCTCCGTGATCAGCTGTGGCTCCTTCGTTTTCCACCACTAGTTCACATTTGCATTAGATATCCTAGTTAGGCTTGTACACGAACTTCGCCTGCGGTTACGAGTACCCCGGCGTTAATTAGGTTACATGTGTCTCATCGTAGCGCTTACTTCTAATTCTATAATTTTTTAAGTGTTTTCGTAATAATATGTAGTTGCGAATTTTTCGCTACCTTTGCGTATTCTTACCCGTCTGCCCGCTATATCGATGAACCTTGCCTTCACATACCTTGGTGCCAACATGTGCGCCATACCTGAGGAGTGTCTGGAGAGTTCGGTGCACTGTACCGTCTTGCGCTGCTTTTGGTTTGATATCACTTCTAAAGGACAAGAATATGGGAGTAGGGGATGTTAAACTATATAAATGTGATTGTTTTCTCGAAGCTGCAAAACACTCATTCATCGGATTACGACTCCCTAATTCTACTCTCCCAGATTTACCTTTGAGCACCTTCCGGAACCGATGTCACCCATAAGATCCATCACTCCACCTATTACTCAAAATAAAATAAAACCTGCAAAGTAACTGGGCCAAGAACTGGAGAGGCAGAACCCACCCAGCTAGAAAAAACAATCTAGTTTTCTATATCGGGAGTACCCCCCCCCCCCAATAATTTCTGGTCGGGCTATATAGTCGGTATATATTTGACAAGAGCAGTCGGTACTTTTACGGTAATCGACTAAGTTAGCTGTAAAATGTACCGACTAACGTCAAATGTACCGACTGACGTCAAATGTACCGACTAACGTCAAATATACCGACTAACGTCAAATGTACCGACTAACGTCAAATGTACCGACTAACGTCAAATGTACCGATTAACATCAAATGTACCGACTAACGTCAAATGTACCGACTAACGTCAAAATTTACTGTAACCCAACATCACCAGTGAAAAAAATTTTCGCGCTGCGCGCGGATCGCCTTGCCGCTTCCACAGTCACACCAGTCTTTGCAATATAACCAAGCATGCACTAATTAAGACTGTGAGAGGACGATGTCTGTCTCACAAGTTTTCTTCAGAAATAGGTTTCTGTCAAGTTATATTAATATAGACTAGGTAGCCATATTCGGTAAATTTATAGCAAAGGTTTTTGATAAGCATAACTATATGCATACTAGAAAATAAGCCTTTAATTACATATTTAGGCAAGAAGAGAAAGAAAGAGATTTGGAATTTCTTGGTGACATTTGGCATTCTTGGGGATACAAAAAACATGGCTGCGCTGTTGACAACTTGACAGTACTGCACAAAAACAGTCTGTGGCGACAGTGGCGTGTTGTGAACCTGTTGCAATAGCAACCTAACGTCACTAGTATTTTTTTAAAGCGCAATGAGATCAAATTTTTTTCACTTTTATTTACATTACGATCATTTTGTTTTGCTACACTATCAATTAATTGAACTTATGAGCATCGTTTGGGGCGGAGCCCCTCGTTGTCACATTCACACACTTTAAGTAGCCTAATATTGAATAATGTGAATAATACTACGTGTTATACGTAACGAAAACAATGAGACTGTAATGAGTTGCAGTGAAATGTACTCATCTTTACAAATACGGCAATTTCAGGATGTTAACAACTATTCCTTACTTAGATTTTTCGATTTGTATGTTATAATCATCCTGAAGTATTTCAGTCCCTTATTCCCCAACAAAATTACGAAATGAGACGTTCTGTTCTCAATCTCCCAACTGTGCGTGTTGACGTTGAGAAACGCACTACAGTATTTCAAATTGCAACGCTTCTCAATAAAATTCCTGAGTATTTATTAGATCCCATTTTTTATATTGTCTTAAAAAAGCGTTTTAAAGAATACGTCTTGCAATTGTATTAGCTTTTGTTCAATGTTGCCCCAAAAGTTTATTTTTCAATGGCTACGCACATGCATTATTCTACAGTGTTACAGAATTATTCTGCCAAATACTTGCAATGTATCAAAAGTATCTGTGAGTAAGAAACCTATTACCAATCACGCAGTGCCACTGTGTGGGTAAAGTCTGATTGAGCAGCTGCGCGCTGCCTGTGCAATGTTCTCGAAAAGTTATAGTACACGAGTACTGTCCCTATCCCCCACCGACAACCCCTACTAGAGAAGAGAGCCCTTCAATGAGCACCCGTGTGAAAGGTTAGGTTAGGCCGGGACTGGTTCTGCTAGCGTTCCTAAGTGTTTTTACTTCATTTATGTGAGTTTTTAGTGTGTTTATTGGTTTTTAATATTTAATTAAGAATTTTTTATGGTATAAGTGTTTTTTTTACATAGCGTCAATCTTTGATTGGCATTACTTAGCGCCAATCTTTGATTGGCCTTACTTAGCGTCAATTTTAAATCGTATATTTCGTTTTTTTTTTTTTGTAGAACCAGACCTTGCCTTTTACCAAACCTTATGACAGAAAGCTCATTGGACGGTGTGCAGAACCAGACCTTGCCTTATACCTAACCTTACACGTACGTATTCATTGGCCTGTTGGCTATTACACTTGAAAGCCCTTAATACTAACAATTATACCTAATGCAAAAAAATTACGCATAACGACCCATATACAGTATGTATACATATATCGGTACACAGTACTCGTGCACTATATATATATTTCAGTCAGTCGGTAATATGACTGATAGTTGACGTCAGTCGGTATTTTTCAGTGCCCTCCTCCCCCCTCCCCAATGTTATATACTTCACGACATCCCTGCATGCCGCAAAGCGGAGTTCATGATTCCAATATTTCTTACGCATGTGAGACCCCTGCTTGAGTTTGGTTCTTGTTTATGGAGAACTACTGGTTATATTGGAGACTTGAAGTTATTGTAGGGGGTCTAGCAGAGGTGGACTAAGAAAAGAAATGGCTTACAAGAGTGCAGCTATACATGGATCGCATTTGGTCCCTGAACCTGTATTCAGTGCAGGGCAAACTTCTGCTGGCTGATGTGATTAAGATGTGGAAAATATTCCACGGAATGAGCACTATTGATCCTTCTGACGTTTCCCCATCCGATAATTATGCTGCAACGTGAAGACACAGATTCAAGCTTCCTCATGTGAGAGCGTCTTTGGAATGTCGAAGGCGCTTCTTCTGTGTGAGGTCCAGTGGCCTGTGGAATTCTCTGCCAGACGCAGTTGTGAGTTGCGAATCTCTAAGTTCCTTTAAAAGAGCTATTCATTTCCATGGAAGGAAGCGACTGTTTGCCTATGTTAAGCAGGAAAGGCATCATGCTGATATTGTTCATTTTTATTTGGACTTTTGTGCACTCGATGTGGTTTCTTCCGATTTTTCTTAACTATGGTTTTAGCGAGAGGAGTCGTTACTGGTAGTTAACTAACTTACTTGTGCTCTCGGTTGAGAAGTCACTATACTTCTTACGGACTTGATCTTGGTAGAGCCTGACGGGCAATGTGGTTTCCTGTGGTTGATCCAACCTAGAGGTTTTGGGGCGGGGGCGTCGCTGCAGGGAGTTAACTAACTGACTTGTGCTCTCGGTTGTGGCACCACTCTGCTTTTTACAGATTAGAACTTGGGAGGCCTGCCGGGCGGTTTGACCGGAAGGGGGGGGGGCATGCGGGGAGGCATCTGCTCTGTGTGTTTTTTTTTTTTTTTTTTTTTTTTTT
>LQNS02015105.1:6191395-6203127 GCA_001587735.2 Parhyale hawaiensis | reverse complement strand
AATGAGACGTACTTCGCGCCCTGGCGGCGCACGAGCCTGTGGATAACCACGGGAATAGTTCGGCGCGATATAGGCATTGTGCCACTGAAGCGCTAGTAAAACCTTTACTACTACTACTTCTTTTCGAGTTCTTGGAGCTCTCCGCCCTACTTCGGAGGGCTTCGTCTCGGTGCTGAATACAACGGAACTATTTACGAGCAGACAAAGGCAGGTCTCACCCCCAGTGCTCTCACCTCTCGTATTACTCTTCCTCTGGTATGTCTCGAACTTCTACCGACCAGTGCCTCCCGAGCCTTCACGACCTTCTCCTGCTATCTTGGCTTATCCTGCACTAGGCAGTAATAAGGAATACCCAGCAGGGGTCCTCGCATAGAAGACAGTATACTTCTCACGATCTCTTTGGTTACGCTTTGCGAATGCAATTTTCAGGGCGTTTAAGCCTCTCCTATTACTACAGGGTGCCCTGACATCAGTGTTGGGACGTGTGCCGCCGAATGGTGGTTGCCTAAGTGACCCATCCCATGGGACTCCTATCTGCTCCCGTGTGGGGGGCCACGGAAGGGACCCCCCGTACGAGTGTTTGCTTTCTTCTGTCTTCTTCTCTTTTCGGTTTTCATCTCCTTCTCTGCGCCGCACGGCTGAGCGATTTCGTTCGACTGAGCCGTGTGGAGTTGGAGATGCTCGCTCCTTATTTCCTGCAAGATCTGGTGCACCTGGCCAAGATAGTTCTAATAGAACTCATTTGAGTTCGACCAAACTTGTAAGCTATATCATACAAAAATTGGATCGCTGTTATATAGTCTTTGTATCTAATGCGGCGGGAAAACTCACAATATTATAATCATGGTGTCACAGCGCACCTCCACTCATACTTCATCAATAGTTCTAGTTATTGCTTGGCTTACCTGTTACTGTTCTCAGCTGAACCGGACCAATGAGTTGAGCACCCACTGCTTGCGTTAATTAGTGTATTATTAGATTTTCTTGTGCAGGAGTGGGTTCTTGCCTGGTGTGCTCCGCCATTACAAGGTAATTTTCTCTGATGAGTAAGTTCTCTCATTTGCGGATGAGATGTTGGCTGCAATGAGGTAAGTAATGGAGAATGTTGATTTTATTTTCTATAGAGAATCAAAAGTAGTTGCTGGAATAGATTTTTATGGGAGTGGTTAGTACGTTAAGAGCAGGTTGCTTGTACCGAAAATGTGTCTACATTTACCCGTGAACTCTGAAATTCACGTCTTTCACACAATAAAAAATCATCATCACCCGCTAACAAAGTGAGAGAGAGAGAGAGGTGATAATGTTTTCGTTGAAGATTTAAGTATATATGTATATATATTTAGGTTTGATTAAATAGAATGCCATATTGTTTAGAGACAATATCTTCATTTGTTTTCACCAAAAGACGAACATCTAAAATGGTTTCTTGATCCGCTTGGTGTAATCCAGTGTTGGTAATACAGTTGGTTGGCGATGCTTCTTGATCATAGCTCATGATAGTCTTCAGGCCGTTGGCTCTAAACTTCTTCTGTACTGCGAGGTGGGCTGCCGAATGATAGTAAGCGACTCATCCCAAATCCCAGGGCACTCCTATCGGCTCCCGTGTAGGGGCCACGGAGGGGGCCCACTGCACGAGTTGCCTTTCTTCTGTCTCCTTTTTCGTTTCTTGAAGATGATTCGCGTTCGATTTCCCCGTCAGTAGTCGCGCACTGTGCCGACTGGGACTGATGGACAGGAACGCCGAGATAAAACATTCCCACGTGTGGGAAGCGTTAAATACTTCACTATTGAATCGCCGCGCTGCGTCTAGTGTAGTGAAACACTTAATTTCATGATAATACATCTAGCACTGAGAGAGCTCATACCTCCTCCAAGTAAGGCAACGGTAACGAAAAATTCAAATTGCTTTTGAAGCTATGATTTTCTTTGTACCAAAACTGATATCTAATCACTTGTAACGTTTGACAGTAATAACAGTTTCTGTAATTTTTGTGAAAATGCGTTCATAACCCTTTAGTGCCTACCGCACACATTAGTTAACATTACATGTAGTGTTATTCCTATGAAAAATGATGCTTAATTGAGGCACTAAAGGGATAATACATCGAGTTATGCTGTCAAACACTCTTGATAAACATTAGTTGAACAAGCAAACTGATCATCACTAAAATTTCATCATTTATATCTTTCAACACCATTGACAATGCGTGTAAATTTCATAAAGATCTGTTCATAACTTTTTTAGTTGTTTTGCTAACAAGCATAGATTAAATACAGAGACTAGAAAGGAACGAGTCAACAGATCACTAAAGTTTTGTCATATACTCTTCGTGATATATGTAACAACTCGTGTGAATTTCATAAAAATCCGTCCGTAGCTTTTTACGCTATGGTACTGAGAAAAAAATGAGAAAAACAAACGGTTTAACAGTTCTTCAACCAAAAGTTGATATCTGTTACTGCCAACATGCCTAACAATCCTTGTAAATTTCGTAAAAATCAGTCTATCATTTTTTAATTATCTTGTGACAAACAGACAGAAAAACAAACTCGATAAAAACAACCTCCTTGGCGGAGGTAATAATCACAATACTGAAACATAGCCCCTCAGGGGAAACAGGATGGGCCTTAGGCCATAGTGTTAAGCCGAGGACACAAGCCAGTCAAAAGAACGAGTATCGACATCTTTTCGTCCGAACATTCGGGCCAGTTCATACGTCCCTCATTTCAACGCGTTCAGTCAAACTGATGGACGCGGCGCGTTGATTTGATGGAAGCGGCAACAACAAATAAGATGAAGTACGTCTGATTTTCCCACGAGCTGCGTCATTCAAGTTCGGTAACAAAATCGATAAATGCTTAATTTATCCTCTATAGCATTTTTAAATCGAATCGTGAACAAGTCTACAAATATGCTTTTTACCGTCACTTTACCGATCAGAATCACTGTATTCAGCACATGAAAACTAGTTAAGCGGAAAATGTACTTTATGAACAGTGGCGCCATCTTTGATTTCTCAACGAAGCGATTGTTGCGCGCTAATTTGACTTTTATCGGCTTATCAGGCCATAAATATTGTGAAAATAGGCTGTTCGAATCAAATTCAGACTATAAGATCATGGGATACGAATGTAACATCTAACCGACGCGAAATATAAGCAAAAATGTAAAGAAACGAGATCATAAGTGAACTCGCTGCGTCATTCATTTGAAAGAAAGTCTGTTCTACATGTGGACAGCGACAGCAGAAGTTGACTCACGACTCGTGTTCAATTTCGGGAGTGAATGCGTTGAAATGAGGGATGTGTGAACTGGCCTTAACGTTGAACTCTTGTAAACACAGCTTTGATATTGCCAAGAAAAGGATTAAAAATGTTTACTGTCAGTTCAGTTTGCTCTGCAAGTGCTGTTAGTCAGCTCTCAATCATCTCAATAAGTGGGGAGGCATTTATAACTCTAAATTCTCCGCAAGTTTGTGCTATTGAAATAGGCACATCAACGCATTCGGATAAAAAGATGATGGTAGTCGTTCTTTTGACTAGCGCGTGTCACACCATCAGGCTAGTTTTTGTCCATCGTATGTTATGAGGAGTAGCGCTGCAAGGGGACCCTGTAGGTTACCTTAGCCGTTAGCTAGGCCTTCGTGAGGTCTGTTTTTGGTGCTCACTTTTCTTTCTTTTGATTTCATAGTCCTTCTGGTATTGTTTTCGTTTGTTCTTCCTCTTCTCTCCCGACTTGCTGTTCCCATGCCCGTTGATCCTGTATAGCAACTCCTTCGTGCATGGGTTCCACGTGACTATCGACAGACTATAATGTATGTCTTCCTTTTCCTCTCTAAGGCCCTGTTCACACGCCCCTCAACGTAACGCGTTCAGTCAAGCTGATGGAAGCGGCAGCAGAAACTGCAGGAGACTGAAGGATGAAACACACCCTTTTTCTGAACGAGCCGCGTCATTCAAGTTTGGTAAACAAACCCAATAAATATTGAATTAATCCTCTATAGCCTTTTAAACGCATAAACAAGTCGACAAACATGCTTTTTTACCGCCACTTTCATGATCAAAATCACTGTACTCCCGTTTAACACGAGAAAACTAGCTAACCTAAAAACGTTGAGCTAAGAACACAGACGCCATCTTAGATTCGATAAAGAAGCGCATTGCTGCTTGATGTTTTCACTTCAATCTGTTTATTAGGCCATAAATAGTTTGGAAGTAGGCTGTTCCTATCAAAATCAGGCTATAAAATTATGCGATACCAATGTGACTTCAAACCAACGCAAAGTATAAGCGACAGTGTAAAGAAACGAGATCATAAGTGAACGCTTGGCGTCATTCATTTGATTGAAGGTCGCTTCTACGTGTGAACAGCGACAGTAAAATTTGACTCACTGCTCGTGTTCACTTTCGGGAGTGAACGCGTTGAAATGAGGGACGTGTGAACTTGCCTTTACAAAAGCTTAGTAGGTACTTATTTAGGGAAGGTAAAAGTATCTTATAGCTATTACCAGAGCGAAACAAAGCAAGTCTAAAGGTTAAACGCACTTTTTGCTGGACCAAACTTAAATTATTAGCTTTTTAGATTATAGGTTTTTGTTCAGTTAGGTAGGTGGATATTTTACGAAATATTCATTGGTAATACAGATTTGAGCGCTGAATACAAATTAAACTTTGATTTGAGGAATGAAAGCAAGTATAAAAATAGGAATTAAATGCTCAGTTATTCATCACACGCGTTATGCAGTTCGTTGAGTAAACAACTAAACCTAGCCTTACGTAACCTTTGAGTAACCTAACTAACTAAACTTCCCCTGTCGAACTTATTGGGATTTACGATGCGAACTTCATTCCTCATGTCAATAATTGAACAGAAAGGCAAGATAAGAAGAAAAAATTAGTATTTCTGTAGATATCAATTTCTCAATAATAATGAAAGAATATTCCTATTTTCAAATTTAGTACTCAAATATGTAGCAGGTACTGGTGGAAATTTCGTGAAAAAAAAAGAAAAAGTGCCCGCCTCCCAACAGAAAAACTACATCTTTGCAATATCTTGGGTACAGATTTTCACTTTTCTTTCGCATCAAAGTTTTATTGGCTCTGAGCTTCCGGTGCGTGAATTGAGTTGAAGATACCTCTTGTTAAAGCTATTATTTTCTGCATTCATTTTATGGAGACACTAGTCAGCAGTTATTCACAATAACAATTGATAAGCTGTGTTGTGCCGCGCTGCGTGGACGACGATATTTTCCAAATGTACTTGTCTGTGATGGTAGTTTAATTGAGAGTTGAAAGGAAGTTTTTTGCATCTAAATATACTGTAACTTCGGCAATCTTGTTTCATATCCTTCCATGTTCAACACGTGCTGTACTGCCTGGTTGGATTCTCAACGCCACCAACATCGATGTTCACTGGCGTACTCCGTCATAGAGAGGAGAGGTTAAGTACTATGAGGGATTTCCAAATTGGCTCTCGAAATTAACTACCTACCATATTTTGCGCACTACTGGATCATCGAACTATGTGCTAGGTATGTGGTGGTGGTGGTAACATCAATTTTTTTATTGTTGTATTTAGTAGGCAATCGAGACAACAGAACCCTTGATGATAGGTACTGCGTTCGTCTTTTTTCTTTATTTGTTACGGAGTTCAACTTTTTATGCGAGATCTTCATGGAGTTGAGCGGCGTCTGTATCTAAGTGCTAATAGAAAATTTCAATTGAACTGGATTTATTCACACTTTTTATAATTTCATATTTATGCTTGAAAAATAGCCAATTTTTGCCGCAGGCTGTTACCACAAGAACAACATTGTGTTAGTGGTGCTAAATATTTTGAATTCGTATTATGTTCTACATAAATTTAGGTATTTTTTATAAATTTAGGTTCTAACTTGAAATATTTGTGCTCGTGCGCAGCATTCCTGATATATGTTCTGATATGGACGAATGCATAAATGATACGTTCTGATGTGGACGAATACATAAATATGATCTGATGTGGACGAATGCATAAATGAATGGAAATGTATCACGCGTCTTTCGAAACTCTACATCAGGTTACGGCGTTGAAAAGCTGCCAAAGACTTTCATTCCTCTCCCGCGTCTGCTTCATATCGCTTCTGGCCTGAAGTGCTTATTTAGTAAGGAAGACACAGAAGCACTTCTCTTGTTAAAAATGTCCCTTACATCTTCCTTGAAACTGCCGTAACGCCATCATTATCTTGCTGAGCTAGCAGCGGTATTGCCGTAAACAAAAGCAATAGTTTCGTCAATTTCCGAAAAATTTGGCGTTGCTGGAGATGTCTACTAAAACGCTGGTATCGTGCAAGGTATCGTGACTACAAACGTGTAAACAAGCAAGTGGTCGACTGTGATGTCATCGCTGTCTCAAATTATCTCGCAAAAGTAATGAAGAAATGCTCATCTGTGTTCATTTGACTTTGGCGTTAGTGTTTGTTTTCGGTAACTAGCACACTCGATTTTTTGACTGCGTCAGCAGAGGGAGGGAGGCAAATGGGCGTAGTTTGATCGGCCAACGACGGCAATTACACGACGTGATGATCGTATAAACTGGCATTTAAGTCAAGAAAAGTGCATGAAACTTTATGACATTAGTCAGCGTTAATGCTGCAGTGCACTCTCAGAGTTAGAATACTTTTAATTTATCGTATTGGCAGCCCGGATGTGGGGCAGAAGACGTGTGGACCGGCCATGTCCAGTGTATGACACCCTTGTCCAAGAGTTCCAAGTGTCTGCAAGCTACATATCCTTTCTTTTTTTGCTATTTTTAGTTGCAGGTAATGCTGTGGTTGAAGAAGTAAAGCCATGCTCAGACGAGTGACATCTTTGCTTATTTCGGCGTTAAAATTTTGTGGGTAGATCCAACATGCCGTGACATGTTAATGCATACGCAGCAGGTAAAGGAGCTTGCCGGGGCAATGTTTTACGGTAAAATGATTACGTTGCATAAAAAACAGAAGTGGTAAATATTATTTTAGGACGTTTATTGTTTGTTCACAAGCCGGTATTTATTCACTGTACTTGGTGCTCAGCGACTGAACATTTTGTACGATCTTGTAGCATGTATACGAAGCTTTGAGATGCAAGTCTTCTCCCAGCTATCATCGTAGTAACCTGAAGACAAATTCATTTTATATTTTTGGCATTGCACCATTTAAAGTAAATCTTTAAGAAAAACGGTGGCGTTTCATATGTAGTATTGAATAAGATTACAAGGAAAATTGAATGGCAAGTTACTTTGAACTGCTCGAAACCTGCAATAAATTATTATTATTATTATATTGGTATTGTCCCGCTATTTCTGAAACTTAGACAATAGCGATCTAAGATGATTTACTCTGCTTACAGCCGGAACCACAACGTTGTGCTCTGGTGGCAGGAGGTGAAGGAAGAAAAGAAGAAAGAAGTGCCAGTGCGGACGGTCCCTTCTGTGGCCCTCCGCACGGGAGAGATAAAAGCCCCGCACAAAAAGTCGGTCACTCGATCGGCGGCCCACCTCGCGGGACAGAAAAGAAATATAGAGAACCTACCTAATTCTACAAAACTAGCCTTCTCAGCAGGAACTGCGGCCAGATGCTACATCCCCTGTGGAGAATGCACTCGGGACCAGCTGCGAAAAAGTTTGGCCTAGATCCCTCCTGATGAATACACCCTTGGGGCAACTTTTTCGACGAGTCTGGTATAGCTTTTGTTGGCGAAATACCACTCTCGGCAATTTGTCCTTCTCGTCTGCATTGGGCTTAAGTAAACCCATTTATTTCTCTACTAAGGAGTTTTTCATGCGATAATACTGTCATATCTGATTAGTTTGATACTATCACATGTAATATCGAATAGGAATGGCGGTACCATACAGCGCAAACGTTCTGACTTTGACTTTGAGTCTAACGGTGTTCGTTTGGGCTTTAGCTTCAGCCGAATACTCCGGATCCAGTTCATCATAACCCTCTCACCCCCACCTATAAGCTCGCCCCCCTCCGCACTCGCTCCATACACTTTCCCCACTCTCTCCAAACGCTCTCCTGAAAGGTCATGAACCTCCTCTTACCCTCCATGTCAAGGATTATGAGACACAACAGGTCAACCCAGGGGGCGGAGCCAAGCTGTAGTGCATCATGGGAAATGAGCTTGTGACGTCATAAAAACCTAGTACATATATCGGTTGCTATTTTGCATTGTTTTTTCATCATTTCATTTGGGCCTTCAGATTTTCCTACATGTCTCACAAGCCCGCAGGTGTATATTCTGGCGGGCCCTATCCCTGCCACAATATATTTGGGCCTCACGCACCAAGGTTATCGAGTGCCTTATCCGCAGGAGATGTTGCAGCTTGCCGCAGCTCCTGCTGACTAGGTTATTTTTTTGTAAAATTAGGTAGGTTCTCTACTCTCCTCTTTCTGTTCCGTGAGGTGGGCTGTCGATCGAGATAGCCGACCTGGTACGCGGGATATCTCTAGTCTCTCTCGTGTGGAAGGTCACAAAGCGAGCCGTCCACTCCAATGTCTTTTGCTATTCTTTGCGCCCTTTTCCCGCCAGTAGTAGCGCATTGAGCCAAATTGAATTCTTCCGGCAGGAATGCCGAGATAAAATATGATTCCTACAGATTACATACTATTAAAAAAATTAAATTCACTGTTGAATCGCCTGAGTTGCGGCTACGGTGGTAAAACTGAAATCTAACTAACATGTCTCAGAACCATTGCAGTTGCACAAAAATATGCATCAAAGTTATCTACGAACTTTTTTTTTATCTCTCTGAAGGATAAAGTTTTAATATTATATAAGTTGTTTTTCCATAAGACGCACGCACCCGGTCGGAGAGTGTCGGTAAAATGTTGCCCTTAGCTGTGCCTCCGCAAACGCTTCGTTAACATATCCGCCTCTCCTAATCGTAAAACTACAGTATCATTGAAAAAATTATGAATTTAGCAGTCGCCAGTGTCAACAACTTAGTTTCATAAGACGGGTAAAGTGTGAGGATTCGGTTAGGTAACTTATTTGCAAGTTAGTTAGCGCCAGTCGCACGCGACCCTACTGTCATCCTGCTGTAACACTCGTAGCGTATAGAGCTGATATTTTTTTCCCGAATTTTACCGACTAATTGTATGGCTTCTGCGTATTATATAGGTATAGACTTTTGCTTTAAAATTACTTCGCCGGAAGGAAGTTTTCTTTGGTCCTTTGATGCTTTTCTTACAAATCTTGTTAAAAAGTTCTCATAAACTTTTGACAAAGCTGGTGTGATGGAGATGGGTCTATAGTCGGAGGGTCGAGACGTCACAAGCCCATTTCCCTACGATGCACTACAGTTTGCCCCCGCCCCCTGGGTTAACCTGTTGTGTCTCATAATCATTGCCCTGTGTCATGCCCTCTTCAATCCCAGAACCATCCCCATCCTCCTATTCTCTACCTCAAACCATCCACGCACCACATCATTCCCGCACTCCCTCTTCATCACCTGTATCAAAATGTGTATTCAGTCATGCGTTTATCTTAATAGGAAGGTTTTCATCAACAGGAATTACCACAAAACGAGCTTAGCAAGCAAGGCCAACTTCAACAAATGATAATAAGGATTAAGGTTAGGTGGATACAGTAGATTTCGGCCGTCGGTGACGTCGGCCAATCTCTGCGCGTCTCAAATTTCTGCTTATCTATTTAAAGAGACGTTTCCATGAATCTCTAGGCATTTGCTCTATGGTTAACAGCACAAAATATGCATATATTTATACCTGCGATTTACAGTTTCGTGCATCGATGACGTATTATCTCTTACACGGACAGTTTTGTTATGGAGTGTTATTTCTGAGACATTCTATTACATGAATCTCAACACCACGATCTTGTTTCCTTGCTTACGAGCTAATCTGTTTGAGATGAGGTGCGAAAAAAATGAGCGAAGAAAAATAGCGCACTTACTTCGGCTGCCATTACTGTCGTGATTTTGCCGGCGGTCGTTGCAGATTCGTGATCAGAACTTGTTCTATGCTTTACTAATCTATTCTGCACTTCTTCATCTAACACTACTTTAACCTAACGAGCCTCAGCTAATCCTAACATAGGTACCTAATAACAAAAAGCTACAGTTAGACGTATAGTTTATTCAGAACGCCGTGAAAGCTGTGTTCGTTGTAAATTGACATTTTATGAGAGCCGTGTCTTCTACAAAATTGCAGTGAATGTCATTCATTTGCAATCCAGGCAAAGCCGCTTAAGAAATCATCTACCAGCTGCCGATAGCTTTAATTGGCGCTCTAATACAGTACGCATGGCTTAAATAAAGCAATTAAAAATAAAAGTTTAAGCAATTCAGATAGCACAAATCTCTTATATCTCATTAGGTAAATATTGGCAAATTGCAAATACAGTAACGATAGAAAAGCATGTTGCGAGTTACCCATGCTCTGTTGCACATCACCCTGATATTGAACTAGAACTGAACTGGGCAGTCTGGGAAACGCCTTTAGTGCATTTGTGGAAGTTGCGGACTGGAATTGCGATTTTATTCTTGTGTTGTGTGACCGCAGACGAGGGTTTCTGTCTGAGCTGGCCGATTCATGGGTTGACAGGATTGTTTGGTGTTTGTGCATTGCGTGATGTTGTGTATTGATCTATACCTACTGTAAATTTCGTGCTGTCGGATGCGTTTTTTTAGGGTTTCGATTACCAATTGGGATTTTGTAGTAGGTGCTGGGAAATAATTTATATAGAAAATTTTCAAGAGATTGGCTAACTAACTAACTAGCTACGAGTAGGCTATAGGCTACGCGCTAGTCAAGACCTGTCACATTCTGAGACATTTGTGCTTTAGTTAGAAATTAATGTTGCGTTGATCCCATCGAAGTCCCAAGTCGACTGTGGGGAGCTCTTAAGGCCTTAACTTGGTCAAAGTTGCCAAGAAGTCATATTTCTGTGGAAGTTGTACTCATGAGCATGACTGAAGTGACAACGGCTCGGCATCGCACCAATGGAGGCCCCGCCGCCCCGGCTTGATTTCCCTGACACTGACCGTACAGTATGCTATGGATTACACTAGGTACATGGAGCACTGAGACCTGAGGCCAGGCGAAGCACAGCAAGGGATCATAAATTGACTCTCGAGTCTCTCATCACGTGGCTAGTAGTGAATTAGCTGGGGGCTAGGCTGCCAGGTGGCTTTTTTGTAAAATTTACTATTAAGTGTGTTATGGTAAAATTTGTTTTTAATACCAATATGCATTTGTGTTATTTTAAAGTCATAAATAGATAGGAAGACCCATTTTAAGACTTTTTCACGAATGATGTTTTTGCTGAAATGCATACTTTTCAAGATATTGGACTTTGAAGTTCTCATTATGATCCGCCTTTAACTTACAGATGTGTTGGACAATCAGGTGTTCTTTCAATATGGCAGCACAGCCTGTATTGCTTTACACTTTTGGTATATTTCTCATAAGCTAGTACAGAACCAGGCCTGGGCCGCCTCAGGCCTTCCTGGCCATCTAACCTATATCAGTATGAGCCATGTTGTTGCTGGAAAAAAGTATAGCAAAGAATAAAAACGATGGGGAATTCAAAGTCAACTAGGCTAGCTATCTGGAAAAGTAGGTAGGGTAATGTCTCAATTGCCGAATGCACACAAATACCGAAAAAAAAATTTGAAAAGGCGCCAGTTTGACATTATCGCGCCGGGTGGCGTGTTGAGTGTTCATTACCTGTGCTTTGAACGT
>LQNS02015105.1:6148564-6169270 GCA_001587735.2 Parhyale hawaiensis | reverse complement strand
CCCTTCGGAACAGGCGTCACATGGGCAACACGCCAGCACTCCGGAAAAGAGCCCAGCCGCAACATTCGACGGAATACCGAAGCAAGCGGGGCTGCAAGCACACCAGCCACCTTCCGATTTTCTAATCCGATGCTTAAAACTAGAAGGTTTCCATAAAATAGGAATGAAATCTCAAGCTTTTAAAATTTTTAAAGCCAATGATCAGTTTTCCATTCAGGTTCCAATATAGGGTTGAAGGGATTCCATAAATGAACGCAGATTAGAAATTCAAAAACATTCAAAAAGAATTTCTAAAGAGAATGCCGAATTTGAAAAACTTTCAAGTCTTCAAACAGTTTCAGCAAAGTTAGGAATTTAATGAGAAATGAATTTAAGTTAAAGTCTTCTTTAACTATTATTACTAGAGCACTTGCCAACAATTCAGATGAAAGTTTTTAGATTCAAGATCATTGCTGCAGGAGTTCAGGAACTTCAGGGCCAACGGCCGCGGCTCACCGGAAACCAAACTTTCATCCTATATTGATGGCTATCATTTACTTTAATAAACCTATGCGAGCATAAGTTCATATCATGAAGAAGGCTAATAGTTATTCAAACCTGAAAGAGCTGAGACTAAGTCCCAATGAAAGACTAAATTCAAAAAACTTCAAAGTTGCACAAGCCTTCAAGGGAAGTAAATGATCTTAGAAATAGCCCAAGTCCAAAGCAGGAGTTGATTTAAAAAAATTTTCTAAGTCCGTAAGGCTGGAAGAGAAAATTTTTCTAAGTCCCAAGGACAGTAGATGAATCTTGAGTTAGAGTCCCATAAGTGGGAACTGTAAAAAATTTCCAAGTTATTCATGCCCTAAAAACTGAAAAACTGACCGTAAAACTGATATAAGTAAAAGAGACTAAGTCCAAATCCGGATCAGAAAATTTCAAATACTCTCAGGGCATAAGGCTGTTCTGAGGCTAAGTCCGAAAACGCCTATCCCAAAATATTTTCAAGTATCAAAGGCACTTTACTGTACAGAAGCTAAGCCCCAAAGGGGACAGTTGAAAATTTTTCTAGTTTAAATTTTTTCAAGTCCAAAAGGACCAACCATAACAAGGTATCTCACTGCACTGAGACTAAGTCCAAAAGGGACCAATCACTGCACTTTTTCCAAGTTTCTAAGGCACAAGAAAAGAGGAGCTGGAGATGTTGATCGCACCGCGAGTCGTACTGGAATTGTGCACAGGGGGTCGGGTGCCTACCTATATACCATTGGGTCTGAGAAGGGGCCTCAAGAGAAAAATAAATCTGAGATGAAGTAACTCTGGTACCTGCACGGGGAACAAGAGCAGAGTTATCAGATTTTATCAGTTCTGAAACTAGCATGCACAAGTAACATGTTAGTATGAATTGTCTCAAGCATATACTAAAGTCCACGCAGACATACTAAGATAAATTTGAAGAGAACTACAGGAAAGTTTTGCTCCTATGCTTACTCAAGAGCAAGACCTCACAAATTTGGCTAAGTCAAAAAAAACGACTAGAGTGCAAACCTGTTCATAACAAAGTGTGGCGACTCACCTGTCCTTCTGATCTAGAGAAACCCACCAAAACGCGGGTCGTGGTGCAGAGTGAACAACAGAGGTACTCTGCGGTAAGCAAGCCACTGCAAAACTAGGATTAGCAGGCTATCAAACATGACTTTGTTGTATTTACTCCTACGATGGGTGATGGTCTTACGCCACGAGGCGTTCTAGTTTTTCCTTGTTTTCTCCTTGCGTGTGTTTCCCGTTGCTCTTTAAACAGACTTTATTTCTGTTATTCTTTCTCTTCTGTAGCCACTGTAGTGGCTAGAGTCTTTAAACTATCAGCTAAACCATTAGCTACATCTTCTGGTTAACTTGTATGTAGTTGGTTTAAATTTATTGCATTGTGTTGCAAACAACCTCTCCAGTGGGGGGGCCTCAAGATGATTATTTTCATTCTCTGATTTTCCTTGCAACAGCATGAAAGTGTAGTAGTACTTTCAAGTCCTTACTATTGCACTTCTATTGCCGTGTCTTCCTCACAGGAGTGCCAAGTACCATTGAGCTCAGTTTCTCCAATTACTACGTACCTAGTTATAGTACCTATGCAGTAAGCAGCTGAAACTTTGTATCTTCAGTTAGAATGGATATTTCCTTATGCAGTGGATAGTATTTTTGCTTCTCTATTTCTCAAATGAGCCACGTCACTGGGGTTTAGAGTTACCGTACCACAATTGAAGTAGGTAGGTGTGATTGTGCTGTTGTAGTACCTAAATAAATGTAACCCAACTGATGCTCTTTAGTTTATCATTTGATGCAGTAGCCATTTTTTGCATTTGTTTTTTACTCCTGCATCAGTTGCTTTTGGGCCAGTTACATTTTTCCCAATCAAATATACTGTATTGTCAATATGTAGTAGGTTATCAAGTGCTCATCACCTATATCCATCCACCCTAAAACGAGTTCATTTAAATATTGTTAGATACTAATAGCCCAGTTACATCTGCTCTACAGCTGTATGTGCACAACTTACTATCAGGCCCTAGAAACCTACAGTACCAAGCACCTCTTAAAAAAATGTTTTGAAAAGGGTATCAAAGAAAGTTTGGTGACTTGGGTACACATGTATCTCAAGAAGCATGGTACACATGTATCTCAAGAAGCATAAGATGTTGCTAGCTACTGTAGCTACTTGTTTTCAAGTGTAGTGATAGTTGTGTGACACCTAAGCTAACAAACGCATCATTTCAGGCTCATATCATGTAAAGTAGCTAGGTAACAAGTGATCCCAAGGACCTCATACATGACCCCATTAGATCTTGGTTACATCTCAACACTGACTTCAGCCCACAGCACACATAAGGTTGGGTTGACACAGAGGCGAGGGCTGCAGGTGTTGTTACTCCTCCAGTGTCTGGTGTTATGTTGACTCAGGTGTGCAGCACCGAGGCAGGCCTCTGCTGCCACTTCTTCTGCCAGTCTTGCTATGCTACTTGTGTGCTCTTCACTTGCGGCTCTAGTTGAAACCTTATGGATGTTGGTCATTATATATGCGTGTAGGAAAGTGCATATTTGCATGTAGAAAAGATGTTGATTCAGAAATGTGACAATGCAGTTGTACCTCCCTCCATCAGTCTTAACTGCTCTATTCCATTGATCTTTACATACTACTCCACTTCAAATATTTGATATAACATATGAATTCACTGAAACTTCTGGCAGTGTTGCTGTGCTACTGGTGTACTTTTCATTTGCTTGTCCTGCTTTGGATGTTTCAGTTGATTGTGTTCTGCATTTGGTTATTACTGTTGCAGGCAATGCTGTTTTTCTATACCTACTGTAGTTGGTTATTAGCACTTCTTATTTGGCAGTCAATACTGGTTTTGTGCTATTAGTTATTACACATTTTGCAGACTGTGCCAGTTTCAGTCTCTATAAAACTGGAATCGTTCTGGCCCCTGTGCTCCTGTTTTTTTTTGCATGACTTCATGTATTTGTGACATTGCAGTAGTTGTACCAACCAGTAGTTACCTACTGTGTGCACTTGGTTCTTACATTGTTATTAGAGCTTTAGTATGGTCGTTCTTACATTAGTGATGCAGAGATATTTTTGAAATTTATTGAGCACATTGATGTGAAATAAAGCAAGTCCTCCTCAAAAGGGCATCTGGCAGATTTGGGACTCACCTAGTTAGCTTGCCAATCCTGCATTATGAGAATTTGTTCCCTGGAAACATTGCATAGCTTGCATAAATGTTAGCTAGGTGTGTGAGAAATTTAGTTTTTATCACCATTTGCTTCCTCCATACTATCTATAATTTGTTTTATGTTGCTTCTATTTGTTCCTCACTTGCTATTTCCTTACATGGTTTTCCCATTTATGTCGGCTCTTCATTTTCCTTCATGACATGAGTACTAGCTACATGTCCTGTGTCTTCTCTTGAAATACCTACCATGTTGTGTTCATCTATCGTTAAATGAATGCGTAGGTATGTGATCTCATTAGATTTGATGAAGATGGTCTCTCTCTGTCCTAATGATAATTGTTTCGCCTTACTAATTTGATACTGCTTGCTGGAACCATGTATTGCTATGCCTTGCACACACGCATTTACTTTAATTAACTTCCTGAATTGCAACTACTACTCATGCTGCAAGTAAATTGTACCTTATATACCTAATTACACAGTTTGTAAAACTGCAAAAGAACAATACTATAGCTCGTTAACTAAGGAATTGTGTTTGAGTGAAAGTTTTATTGTGTGTTCATTAATTCTTAGCTAACTGAAAAAGTGCCTGACAAATATTAGTGAATGCATTTTCATCTGCATGCATAGTGCCATAGAGTTGTATTTTGATGTGGACTGCCGCTACTTGGTTGTACGCAACCCTGTGGTGTTGAGGACTCGTGATGGTAGCCTCACACCGTCGCAGCTCTCGTGTTTCGCAACTCAAACTCTCCATTGCCTTCAAGTGCTCGCACTACAGAGCCATGATTAGGCGCTGGGTGAATGAAAAGTTCTCGAGGAGAAAAACCCGAGCAGAGATTCCTATGTACACTTACTCTGGTAATTATTGTTAAGTTTGCAAAGGTTGTTGTTTAATGGCCTGTTAATCATTAAATGGATTTTTCAAATCTATGTCCCTATCTGTTAGTTATGTTCCAGTCTACAACTTCAGTATTAGTGGACCAGTCTGTAAATCTAGTTACAATGCTCTAGTGTATAATTGTTTTTGAAATTGTGCAGTTTATTACCTCCGCCAAGGAGGTTATGTTTTTGTTGGATTTGTCCGCATGTTTGTCTGTTACTCTGTCCATTTGTCATCAAGATAACTCAAAAAGTTATGGATGGATTTTGACGAAATTTACAGGGTTTGTTAGGTATGTTAGGAGGAACAGATATCCAACTTTTGGGTGAAGATCCATCTGTCCGTCTGCCTCATTTTTTTCGATGCCAGAACTGAAAAAGTTATGGATGGATTTTTATGAAGAGTAACTAACAAAATTTTTGTGATGCTATGTTTGTTCGTTTGATAGTTTGTCACTGTTTCAAGCTTGTGCTGTTATGCTTGTTTGGACAATAACTCAAGAAATTTTGCATGGATTTTTATGAAATATATAGGAATTGTTAGTAATGTTAAAAGACATAAATGATTAAATTTTAGTGATCAGTTGGTCAGTTTGTGAGTTTGACTAATGTTTGCTTACTCCCTCCTCCGAGGAATGCTTTCTGAGGGACCCCGCGGCCAATTTAATATAAATGCCCTCAAGACTTTTGTTATCAGATGCGACCTCCATCACAAACTGTGATGAATCCATTAAAATAAATGCTATTGTCAACTACGGCTCTGCCCTCTTCTTCGAGAATTACATATACTATGTGTAAAATAATTAATAATAATAATAATAATAATAATTTTCTCCTCTTTCCCTGCCACAATATGTTTGGGCATCACACACCCAAGGGTCCCGAGTGCCTTTTCTGCAGGGGATGTAGCATCTGGCCGCAGTTCCTGCTAATGAGGTTAGTTTTTAAAGTTAGGTAGGTTCTCTACTTTCCTCTTACTGTCCCGTTAGGTGGGCTGTCGATCGAGATAGCCGACCTGGTACACGGGACATCTATAGTCTCTCTCGTGTGGAAGTACACAAAAGGGGTTGATCACTTGAGTGTCTCCTATACTTTGCGCCTTGTTTCCCTGCCCGTAGTAGCGCACGTGGCCACCACGCCTACCCAATATGCGGTATTTGAATACCGTACTGCACAAGTAGCTTCTCTGTTGAAACACCTGAGTTGCGGCAAAGGAGGTTAAACAACATATATAATAATAATTTTCTCCTTACAACTACTCTATAATATAAAATGAGACATATTCCACTCCCTCGCGGCGCATGAGCCTGTGGTTAAACACGGGAATAGTTCGGCGCAATATAGGCAGTGTGCCACTTGCTCTAGGAGTTGGAGTCAGAATTTTTAGCGCGACTCCGACTCTGGAATCCCATTTATAAACAAATATTCAAATCTGAATTTTCAGTCACAGGTTTGAAAAAAAAATTATAAATGTGGATATTTTTTTGTACGTTTCTCTTTTATAGCTATAGCTACCATGTATTTTCCTATTCCATATGATGAGGCCATTGACAAAATGTTGGGTAGAACTTATGCACCTGGTACATTATGTGAGGGGGGCAAAATAATCAATTTTGCACCGATTGTTCTGCAATTTGCATAGTGTAAGTAGTTTTGAAAAAGAAACAATTTTTGCTTCCACAAATTTTTTGATTTAGGCCTTAGTTTTTGAGATAATGAGAAATATCTATAAATATAGCTATATATGAATTTTTTCTAAGTTTCAAAGGAAATAGAACTCAATGAGTTTTCATGTTAGAATAGAAGCAATGATAGTTTTGGAATCCTTGAAACATTCTTAACAAAACTATAGAGCAGGATTTTCCATTTTTACCCTAATTTATTTTTTTCAACGCAGCTTAAAACCAATTTTTTTCACTATATTTTAGTTAGGTAGTGATCAGACAGAATAGAAAATGGAGAGGAAAGCTCGGTAATTTTGTTAAGAATGTTGCAAGGATTCCAAAACTGTCATTGTTTTTATTGTAGCATGAAAACTCATTGAGTTCTATTCCTTTGAAATTTAAAAAAATGCATAGGCATATATATGTATATATTTCCATTATCTCTAAAACTAAGGCCTAAATAGAAAAAATTGTGGGAGCAAAATGTGTTTCTTTTTAAGAAATACATATACTACCCAAATTTCAGAACAATCTGTAGAAAATTGAATATTCCCCCCCCCCCCATGCTCCCCTTCACATAATGTACCAGGTGCAAAAGTTTTACCCAATTTAATTTAATGTCCTCATGTCCTCAATTTAATGTCCCAAATGATGCAAAATATCATTGTATATGTTCAATACACCTAGCATGTTTAACTTGATATGTTTATACTAGCTAAAATTATTTTTGACATGTTTAATGTTTATATCAAATATCTACTTATTGTACCAAGGAGTCGGAGTCGGAAATTCTGGAGGGCCAGGAGTCGGAGTCGGACTTTGAGCCATCCGACTCCGCAACCCTGTCTCAGAGTGCTCTAGTTCATATTGTGGTGATTTCGTGCTGTCTCTCCTGCTTTCCTCTATTCTTACCCAATCTTTCCAAATTTTGCTATAGAAATGATGGTAGCACTGTGATTCATTTTGGGTAATTGTATATGCTCTATAGACATTAGAAAATGAAACACATTAAATTGTAAATGCCCCACCGTTCTAAAGTCAATGTTTTTTTTTTTTTAATAGCTAAATTCTTTGGATTTTATGTACTGTGTAACTATATATAAAACTTTGATTGTGGTTGCAGAGTCTTGAGGAATAGAATGCATTTGGTGACTAGATTAAAGTTGAAGTTTGACACACCGTGGTTACAAAGTGTGGAGTTAGAGTGAATTTATTGGTCCTCCCTTCTCGACTGTCTAACTTCATCATCATTAGATGATGATGCTCCCTAGTTTACCGTGTAATTTTGTTTAGGTGTCGCAGTCGGAATGAATTTAATGGGTCTCCCTGATTTACTGCCTACTTTGGCTAAGGAGTTGGAGCAAAGAGCTTGAAATGTACGAGAGGGGAAACTCCACGGGAGATTTTGTGCCCATCGCTTTGGCTAGTTTGAAAGATCAACGCCAGGGGTGCTGGTGTTGAATTAAAGAATAAGCTTAAATTCAATATCTCTAGAACCAAATATTAAAATAGCATGAAATTTTCACTGATGATTCCCGTATACATAGTCGTTGATGTCCCTATGTATCAGGTTCAGATAAATAATAGAAATTTATCACATAATTATTGTTTCATATGTGTCTAAAATTAAGAAACAAGTTTTAAATTTAGCTAAATAAAATAAAACCATACAAAAAACACAATTTCTATTCAATATTTTGTGGCCAGGCCTTTATTCTTGATTACTGCAGCACATTTTTTCCCAGAAGATTCAATGAAATTTTGACAATCAGCTACTGTAATATTCGCCCATTCTTTGTGAGGTTTCTTCCTTAAATCTTCCACATTAGATTAGATTAGATAGGCGGCAGTAGACGAACCAACAGGCCCATTCTCAAAGAGACACCGAAACTTGCGCCCCGGCCTTCTAAGAGCTATTGCCATTAAGTGAGTAGGATATAAACGNAAAAAACGAGGAGGGAGAAGAGTCTCAGCAAAAGAGACGATCACGAATACATGAAATTATGATCAATAGCCGCTGATATGCGGAGTTAAAGATGTCAGACAGTGTAGTTGGAGCGGAAGAGAGAACTACTCCCCTAGTGTCTTTATCAAGCTTTCAATTTGGTTCATATCTGGCCTTTGAGCAGGCCAAAGATATACCAAAAGCCATCGCGCTACCACCACCAAATTTCACTGTTTTCTTGACTCAGTATTGCTTTAGTGCTTCCCCTTTTTATCTTCTTACTTATTGCTTGCCATCACTCCCAAACAAACAGCACTTTTCGAGCAACTTACCTCATTAGCAATTTGTTGCATAGTGTGTTTCTCCTTCCTCAGCTTCACAGTTTTTAGTTTTTTTTTTAGAATAAATTTTTCTTCGTTCAGGCGTGGCGGCAACTATATATAGTAGTGATGTTAAACACCAGAAACTTCTTTATTTTCACAGTTGCTTATCAGAAGCACTGAAAATAGAATTTAAATTAATTTATTATTTGGTGTTCCTAATTTTGAACACAAACAAAACAGTAAATTTCGGATAAACTTTCTTTCTATTATTTGCCTGAACCTGATGGCAGTTAAATTAAAAACTAGGTAGCTTTAAGATAATCATCAGTGAGAATTTCACTCTATTTCAATATTTGGTTCTGTCTTTAGATATTGAATTATTCATTGTTTGTATCCTAATTTTGGATTCAACTGTAGATAAGCACTATTAGCTACCTTGTTAATTATGTTGAAAGGTTTGACATAATTACAGCTGTGCGCAGTGATAACTACTTCCTACTTTCAATAATATTGTTAAGGGATCATCTCACGATTTTGATCATATTTCTCATTTTTTTTTGCTGAAAAAAAATCCTTAGGTAGTGTGAAAGTGTGTCCTATCATTTTATTTGGCTAGGGGCACTAGAACCCCCCAAAGAGGGGTCCAAAGGGGCGGGGGGCAGAGGGTCAAAAATATCTATTCTGGACTGATTGTTCTCAAATTTGCACAATATATGTATTTTTGAAAAATAAACACATTTTGTTATTACACCTTTTGTGATTTAGGCCTTAGTTTTTGAGATAATGAGGAATGTATGTATATACCTATATTATATACGACCCCCACAGAGGGTTCCTAACGAGGTGCCGATCGGGGGGTCAAAAATCATGAAATGATGCATGCATATTATTTGTAGATGCTAATACAACATAAATACAGCATTCAAATTCCATTTATAGCGCAAAAAAGTGCAGTATATGACGTTTAACCATAATTTTTTTCATTTTTTCCTCTCCTGTAAAATGTAACTTTTTTGCCTATATAGAATGGAAGTCGATAAGTGTTCATGCTAGGAAAAAACAAAGACAGTTTTGGAATCCTTGAAGCATTCCTAACAAAGTTATAGAGAAACATTTACCGTTTTTGCCCTCATATTTTTTTTTTTATTCTAGCTCAAAACCAAAAGTTTAACTTTTGTTCACTATATTTCAGCTAGCGATCAAAAATCGCATATCAAAAGAAAACGAAACAGAAAATGGAAAATCTCTCTCTATAACTTTGCTAGGAATGTTTCAAGGATTCTAAAACTTTCTTTTTTTTTCTAGCATGAACAGTTATTGATTTCTATTTTTTGAAATTCCGCAAAAAAAAAGAAATATCTTTATATACATGTATTTCCCATTATCTCAAAAACTAAGGCTTAAATCAAATAACTTGCACGGGCAAAATGTGTTTGTTTTCCAGAATTACATATACATGTATTGAGCAGGTTTCAGACCAATCGGTTTACAAATAAAATAGTTTCGAAAATTCTGAGTTGATCCCCTTAAGGTAGAATCGGAATTATCTATTTATCATTGGACTTTCAGCTTTTCATACACCGCCACAGTCCGGCAAAACTTGGGATTTCCCCAAGACCCTGAGTTTTCTTGTACCATATTTGGTTTGATTCGGACAATCTTTTTTTTTTTGCGTCCTGAACGAACCATGAATAGTGAGGTCGTGGATCATGCTAGGTAAGTTATTAAGTGAAGTATCTAAATATTATGTTTTTTTCTTTTAGGTGTTGTTTTTCACTCTGTTTTTTTCACAACCTGATCTTGGGCTCTCCCAAAAATTCCATTATGGGCTCAGGTTTGTGTACAAACAAGAAGTGTTGTGCCTGATCGACACCAGAAAGCGGCATAAATTCAGACAAAAATTTTTGCACTGGCTTCCTTCTCTTTTGTATTCTGAGCTCTTTGGTTGGAGACTGGTGTTGGAATCCCAGGGTACCTTTCGAAAGTCAGACACCCGGTGCTCTCAGACGCGCAGTTTGGACCTTCTGTCTATTATCTCCTCCTGCAGGTCTGCTTTGTGTTCTCAGCAGCCTAAAACCATTGTGCATTCACTCGGTACAAAATAATAAAGCATTACAATTATGCAGTTCTATTTGTTCAGCTGCCATGCTGTTTGTTTGGCTCAATTCACTAGTGCTAATTAATAATTATTATAGTGCTCAACTCATTACTTAATGACTCATTACATAGTCACAATAATTGTTACGCAAATAAATTATTTGAACTAGTGAATTAAGAAACTTAAATATAGAGGTTCATTATTCTACCATCTCTTCAATGCCCAAGATGCATTGCTCGTGTATCAAAAGTGCAGTAACTCGTTATGAGCTAGGCAGAGCTGATAACAGCTCTGAGGCCTTACTGGGCTAGGTAGGAATTCGGTTTACAGAGTTTAAGTTGTTGTCCTAGGGAACCAGAGGTTTTGGGGTGACTGCAGTTGGGAGTTGAACTCGGGGTTCTGAGTCAGATTATACGGGAATTAGGAATTATTTAGTGCCTGCAGTTGTAGTTAGCCTCGAGGTTGCCTACTGAACTTCATAGGGAACCAAATGTTTCAGGTGCCTGCAGGAAATTTGGACGTAGGGTTGTTAAGTCGGTCCATAAAAAACCAGAGGTCTTTGCGTGCCTGGAGTTGCAGTAGTTGGAAAAGAATTGGAGTCGTAAGGCATCGGAGAACTTTGGAATCCTATAAGTGCCAGTTGGTGTCAAGACACTGGCTGGATCCGCGAGACAAGTTACGGTGGTAAAACTATGACTCTAATAATACTCTAGTCAGTGTTGAACTAGGTTCTTCTGACTCCGCAACCGTGGCTGGGCACTCATTGGCTCCAGGACTCAAAGTTGAACTCGGAATAAGATTAGTAGCTAGCAATTTTTGGCCGTTTAATTCTGTTACTGAGTCGGGGGTTGAAATCCTAGGATGCTAAGAGATGAGACTGACGTCCATTCGCCCCTGCTGTCAGGGTCGCTCCTCCTATCTCACGAGTATTTTATAAAACTATGAAACTGATCTTTTCAATATTCGTACCCTGTCTTTGGAAGCTGGAGGTCCGAGGAGATCTTCTGCATCCGGGGGGGGTGGGTGTGTGTGTTATTTAGGAAGACAGTCAGGGGTATATGTACCTATACGGTATATGGGCATCACTTGACCTGAGTGCCTTATTCTAATTGATGTTGCAGCTGGCCGTAATTCCTGCTGATAAGGTTATTTAGCTAGGTAGGTTGTCAGTACTTCTCCTGTTCCTCGCTGTGGGCCGTCGAATCGTAAGCAACTCATCCCATGGGACTCCTATCTGCTCCCGTGTTTGGAGAACACAGAAGAGACCCACCGGACTGGTGTTTGTTCCGTCTTTTTCTCTTTCATTTTTCGTTTCTTAGAGGTGCTTTACACCTCTTTCTACCTGTAGTAGCGCGATCCGCCGACTGAGACTTTCCAGCAGGAATACCGTAATAAAACATTCTTACACTGATGCGATATCAACTCAGTCTTACTGCTTGGATTACGTGCTATAGCGTGGGTGCTTTGGTAGCACCAGGAATATCGTAATAACGTTGTGAAGGAAGTACCTTACTGTTTTAGCGCTAATGATTTGATTTGGCCTTTTTTTTTGAGTGGTGCTTAAATTGAATCTAGCTAAAGGTGTCATCCATACGCGTGCTTTCTTCGAGATGATCTCTTTGTATATAAGCTTCAACTTGTCTGGACCTTGAATTCTGAGCTTTTGGTATTTCCTGTTTGAAAGTGAATGTCAGGCGCTAATTGGAAAGAAAAAAGTAGGTACGCTTGACACCGCCGGTGGCTCAATCGTACTTTGGCGCTACTTATCTTTTAGTCGTCTCATGTTCATTTGGCTTGCGAATAATGCATGGATAGCATCGCTTAAAACTAAATTTCCGGACGAGTTGAAGCTAATCGAATTACTGTAGATCATCTCGAGAGAAATAATTGGATCAAATACACCATCCGTATGTACTGTGTAGTAATGTGTTTTCTGCAGATGAGGACGAAGTGGAGGAGAGCAGCGTAGATGGCGGTGGGAGTGTAACCAGTGGGGGCCCCGGGGGCAGTGCTGGTGGGCCTGGATACCCTCGTGACGACAACGCTACTAATATTAAGGTACGCTGAGTTGCGTAGTTCCTCAAGGTGTTGGTAATCATAAATGCGACTAATGCCGGGGCCACGTTATGCAATCGCACGCTCAATTCAAGAGCGAACATTCGACTCGCTCGTCGTATCGATACACAATCATCGAGGTGCTCGGCACCCGTTCTCCCTCGTCTCCGTGACTGAGACAACTCGGCCCCGCCCCTATCGCACTGCGCTCTCACAGTTGTGGTCTGACTACTTAGTGGCCCTTGCCTCCTACGAGCACAAGATCGGGATTGTGGCCTCCCTGCAGTGCCCACACTGTCAGGTGCTCAAACAGTGTCTCATCTTTTTTTTCGAACGCGCTTCCGACGGCCCTCACCCCATGCATCCCTCGGTGAACCACGACGGCGTCTCCGTCTTTCTTGCTCCTCACACTTCCTTTGATAATTTCACTCCACTCCTCATCCCCTCAGTGGAGCCTCTGCCGGGATGAGCTCGCATTTAGGCGCAACACCACTACCACATACACATTCAATGTCAGTATCACAGATACGGTGATACGAACAACATGCCTGCTGAACGTCTGCTGCTGAAGTCGAGTCTTGGAGGGAGTAAATATTTTACTGGAGAGGACCTCCAGCCACCGTCGCTGGCAGTGGCTGCCAGCTGTTGTGGCAGTCAACCTGGCTGAGTGACTGGGCGACAGTCAGATTTACCGAGCAGTTAAATAGCCAGCTCTACATGAGTACCTGCCAGCTCGCGGAATCCGCTAGCTAAATCCAGAGGAAATATTTGCACGAAGAGAAAAATTAACGTTCCAAACGTGACTGAAATTTAGGGGGTAGGTGAATGGGATACCCAGTGCTTTATTGATCGCCTTTTTCTGGAGGTGACAGTTTATGCAGCTAAGACAGTTGAAAAGGAGCATGAGCCTGATGCCTCGCACCTCCTCTCCCTCCTGCTACAAGCCAAAATGGCAGGCAAACAGGGATACAGGCTCCGGGAGGAATTAGTGAACGCGCTCGCTCCAGTAGTATAGTTACTCCTAGAGCTGAGTGAGCAGTTTCACAGTGTGGCCCGTCCGTACCTTGCGCTATTCCTCCAAGACAGTGGAGGTTGGAACCCAAACCTTGAATAGATAAGCTGGCAATAGACGGGGCAACTGGCCCATTCTCAGAGAGGAGCAGAAGCCCAACTTTCAGCTGTCTGCGAACCATTGCTTATGTCAAGGTAAAAAAATCAAATGTTAACGAAAAATTGTAGCCAGTGGAGTAATTGCACGTATGATCAGTTGGTGGGGGTTCTGAGACGTTCAGTTCGTTTGGGAATGAAAAATAACGGAGGCTGCTAGCTTTGCAGAAGTGTAGGGCTGGTTCTGATCATGCGTTTCACCCAGGCCAGCCAACTAAGCATTAGGTAGGTTGTATTCCTACGGGGCGTTTGTGCATGGGAACTTAGGAATGAGCTGTCCTCGACCTTTTAAGGCCATAGGCTGAGCCGTAGCGCTAGTTAGTTCAGTTTCCTCAGCCTATGCAGAGAGAAGTCGCACATCGAGGGGATCAGATGCCTTCGGGACATATTTCTCTCGTAGCTATTTCAAGTGCCTAGTATCCTCATTTCTGCAACATAATTACTATTGCTGTGCCTGCACTTTGTTTCCTTTCTATTTGATACTCGTGCTAATGAAGTTTATTTCTGTTTTTTGCCCTTCTTTCTCCACCTGCTCAATTCATGCGCGTCGATCCAGTATGGGAAACCTCCACACATGAGTTTCACGTTTCCTTAGACGTAGGTAGCTACTACACACCCCACTTTCCTATCCTGAAAAACAGTGTTGTGTCAAGCTAAGCATCACCTGACATGTAATCGAACTTCAGCTTTGTATTGTTCGTATAGATCTACTTTTGCATTCCAATACAGTTCTGAGCTCTACTTAAAAGTTTCCTACCACTACTGTATCGAACTCTGTTCCAGAATACGTTAGATTGTGGAGAAGACTGTAGCTGTTCACTAAAGGAACACCCGTACCTGTCACAATTTTTTTTAGATGTTAACACAAAGTTAATTTTATCGTGTGACGTACCGAATCTCACTGTGTGGATCACGTGGGTGGTAGCGGTGGTTAAACCACGAGAATATACTCCAGTATCATGCGGCGTTGATAGTGTATTTGATCATACTTCCACCACAATTGAGACAGTATGTTTATGTGAATAGGTATAACTGGGGGACACACATAAATTATGGTACCTATTTCAGGTGTTGCAGCTGCAAAATTGTCTCTGCGGATATTCATCCCTTTATTTGCTCTGCTGGATTTCTTATCGCAGAAAAAAATACTTACCAGGTTTTTATAAAAATGGCACACTCGCCTGCCCCCAGACTTTATTTTTTGAATTGTTAATGTTCCAGGGGTAAGAATATTTTTTAATTTTTAGTGCAGACTTGAGACTACCAGTTTCAAATATGTCTTCAACACGCTTGTTTATTTGCAACTTCAGACGTCCTAAGCGTGACTTGAATAATTTATATTTAATTGCACACGTCCCTAATACAAATGTGTAATTTCCAAACTTGTTTTCCTTCTAACGTAGGCATTCCAGTCGCGCCTGGAAGACCTGCGCACATGCAACGATCTGATCGTGAAACACGCGGCCGCCCTGCACAAGAGTCTCGCCGAGCTGGAGGCTGTCGACGCCTCACGTGATGACCTCATCAGCAAGATGAAGACGGTCAATGAACGGGCCACTCTCTTCCGCATCTCTTCTAACGCTATGGTCAACGTGAGTACAATACACGTCCCATTATTATTACTGATATTGTGTTATTATTTCTATTGGAAACGAGCGAAAAATTCCGTTGTGACTGACAAGGTACGATTCGAAAAGCAGTGTTGCGGAGTCGGATGGTGGACGATCTAAATGCTATATTCTCAGGACCACCAGGAGTCCGACTCGGACTCGGTAGCCCTACCAATAATGTGTAGTGTAGTTAGCCACTTTGCGCCGCAGATGCAACTTGAAAGTAAGGCGCTATTTCAAGTGCCTAGTATCCTCATTTCTGCAACATAATTACTATTGCTGTGCCTCATTATCCCGCTAACGCCTACCCCCCTCCGTTTGAGAACATTATTTGCCTAGGTTTGCAGAGTTGCAAACCTAGGCATTGTTCGAGACTCGAACTGTAGTCGCTACTTAGCAATGATAGGGTCAACGAGTGACGAAATGGGGCTGTACGTGTGTACAGGAGAGCCGCGTTGTTTTTGATGTTTCGGCGCCGTTTTTGTTTGTCGGTTGAGTCACGGTATTTGTGCAGGTGTGGATCATTCTGGTGGTCTGTGCATCAGTTCCAGCTGCAGGGTTTTTTTTTACCCCCCTGGGGTTTCATTTCCTTGGTACACCATCTTAATTTTTTGTGCAACGTTTTTTCTCTTGTAATTGCTCATATGTTCCCGTCTTTGAAAAGCTCCATTTGCTGAAATTTATTTCCCTAATATGTTACCTCTCGTGTTGATACCTCTTATTTTTCGAATATTACAGTATTACCTTAGTAATATGCTGCTGCATTTGCTTCCCCTGCGTCGACCTTTTGCTAGTAATATTTCTCCAATACAATTCCTTGCTTCCTATTGTGAAGTGATTCTTCTGCGTGGTAGTTTTTTGAAACAGGCATATTTTTCAGCATATCAGTTTTTTTCACCTTAGCCACGTCGTGCCTACCGTCAGCTGTTGTTGTGGAGCTATCTTTAGGTGCGGTTCCCATTAAAAGTCATGATTAACCTCGTAGAGACCAGTGTCCTTCATAAAGGACGTTTCAAACAGTGCTGTTCTTACGAGAAACAAACGCTTATTATTTCCTTACATAGGGCTACCTACTTGAGCACGAGAGGGCCAACAACCCAATATAGCCTGAAAATTATTGAATTCCCCTAAGAATAACAAATTCTGAATTTTTGTATTTAAAACGATTGCATTTTGATGGGTTGAAGCGCCGTGCTAAAATGTGATTTCTCACAAGAAGAGTCTTGTTTGAAACATTTAGAAAGTTGACACTTGGCTATCTTATCGTAGGGTTCAGTTGACCCTGTATTCGTTGCCCCTTGTTCTTCCCTATTTGCGAGACCTTGACCCAGTATCCATTCGCGAGACCTTGACCCAGTTTCTTGCTGGGTCTTTTTGGGTGTCTGGGTCAGTGGCGGTATCAACTGTGCAAACCGCTAAACCGACCTAGCCGGTTCCTTTCGACACCGATCTATTTGTAGTAAATAATACAGAAGGTTTTCTGACGTTGACACACTTTTCTCAAACTGATGTCTGCTTGTATTTTTTGCACTGATTGAGCAGTTTTCTTCCATTGATCAAATGCCATTCAACTGATAGCTCTTTATTCTTTTTCTCGTGTTGATACGCGTTTTTCTGGCTAATACTTTCGCTCAATTGATGCCTGCGTTGTTCCCATACATGGTGCGACAGAGTTGACCAGTCTACTTGGTATTGATCAATACTACTGCCCCACTGGCCCATTAGTTTACCTAGGCTTACCAGTTCTGCATTACTGTAACTCTGACAATTGTATATTACCGTACGTTTGCCGTCGGATTCTCTAGGTACCTTATGCTATTCTAAATTTATACCCTAACTAATTCGCTTGTCCCGTATTTTCCGGTGAACAATTTTTTTACGTTAAATAGTGCACTCCATATTAATCAATGGAAAATGCTACAAGTCATACACTGAGACGTGTCATTGCCATTTGCTAGGTACCTATTCCGTATATTGCGGCAGTAAGCTTTAAATATAGGTAATAGAACTCTAGCTGGTAAAGCAGTCTGTATTTTTACTTATTGACTCGTTTGTCCAACAAAACTGCCGTATTGCACATATTTTTGGGACTTATTGGCTTCCAAATTTGAAACATCGAAAACTAGCTTTCTCTGGGACATTTTGCCAGCGCAGCGGCAAGGGATCGCGTTATCCACTGCGCTTACGTGTGAAGTGGCTAAATTTGTTGGTAATGTGGATCGTGCATAACTATGGTCCTGGAGGGACGATAACGTAGTGTAGCTGCCTCTTATCGGCCCACGCTATGCATTTAGCTACGGGTTATCAATAAAGTAAAAACATTAGATATAGGAACACTGATTACTTGCTTTTCAAATGGGATGTAGGCCAACATCTGATGCGCTTTTAGTGCGAATTTGAAGTTATTAGTGTCAACAGATGGTGTGCATAGGAATTGATTTTGTGAACCAATTTTTTTTCTTCGACGTTTTTCAGCATGAGTGACAAGAAAGAACTTGGTTATTGCGAGCGAAGGTACCGTATTGTATCAAGTTTTGTTTCCGACTCTAACCAGTACGACCAAAAGTTGAAAAAAAGCATCATCAACGTTATAGAGATTTTCAAGGACCTAGGTTTTCAGGTGGTGTAGGGCTAAGCGCTCTGGCACACCAAACGCAGTTCAGCTAGAAGCTGGCAGGCAGGCCGGCAGTATTTGAGAAGCACGGAATGCATTGGAGCGTGTACACCGAACAGCGGCAGTTTAGCAGGCAGCTACCGTCCAGAGCACCAAGCGCTGGCGGTGCGCGGTGCGACCGATTCCTGCACTAACTGCTGCTGTGTGCCTTGCCAGACGTGCGATCCAAGGCTGCCACTCAGTCTCTGTGGGAATTTTCTCCAGAGCTTAGGAATTTGAGTGGGTTCCAGGAATTTTCAGACCAATTGTGGGAATTTTTCCAAGCCTAATACTTACGAACGACGTTTATAATTAACTGTTAGCTACCACATGCAGTGAGATAAGCATAGTTTTTATTTGTATTCTTCTATAACTGTCTGCGGAATTTTTTTAAGATT
Source organism: Parhyale hawaiensis (assembly GCA_001587735.2). Classification (NCBI taxonomy): domain Eukaryota; kingdom Metazoa; phylum Arthropoda; class Malacostraca; order Amphipoda; family Hyalidae; genus Parhyale; species Parhyale hawaiensis. The sequence goes on along the minus strand of LQNS02015105.1, from coordinate 6,150,768 downwards.
TGGGTAAATCTAGAACTCCCATTTGGGAAATTTGAAAACGTCTGAGTTGCATCGCTGGACTGCGATCAGAGTCCACCTGGACGTTGATCACAGAGGTACCCCGTCAAATATGCACTGCTGCTCAGTGTTGCCGAATGAAATTCGAACTTTTCTTTCCTGCAAAATTGCTGCATGAAAAAGTCATTATCTAGTTACAAAGAAAGAGAGAAAAGATTATGATCCACCGATTTCTTGCTGAACTACAGTTGCAATGCAATTTCATCATAATTGACAAACAAGCTGTGCATTTTGCACGGGAGCTATGATCGTTATGTCATTGAAATCCATTAATCCAAGTTTGTTGATGGCAACTTTTGGCAGTTTGAAGTTTTTGTAACATTTGCTATGCATATTTAGGCCATATTTAACAGTAAGAATAGCTTAGCTGACAGCATAGGCAGTTACATTTTGTTTCTAACTAACCTTATTTTTCACGGCGTTCATGCTGCTGAATATCGCTCGACTTCGGCATTCGAATGGAGTAAAATTAGTTCTAAAACAAATGCTGCCAGATCCTTAAATTGGATTCCTCCGGAACTACAAAAAACCAATGATTTGTAAGTAGTGATATCATTAGATGGATTCAGTTACAGGCTAAATTTGCTACCAGTATTTAAATTTTTATCGAAATAAGTATCTATAACACATAGTGCGATGTATCACTGCTTTAGTATCGGTCCCGGATTTGGTATTTTTGCACAAATCGTACAGATGATCACAGGAAAGGGCAGCAAATATACATGGCTGACTTGACTTCCACCGTAGCTGTCTCATCTGTTTTTAACATCGTATATAACTCGCAAAAGAAGTACTCAGACATGGACTATCGAGTTTGTACTTTTTGTTGAACTTTTGAGCGTACTTCGCGAGGCGAAGGATATGCTGAGTTACTATATAAGTACAACCGGCACTAAGAATAAGGATCATAATATAATAGATATGGCATTGCATTGAATAGCTCCTGCACAAACAAATGACGCGAAGGCAATAACTCGATCTGTCTCACAATGAAGGAATTTAATACACGTATGGTGCGGTCGGTACAGTTACAATTTCCCTTCAATGCTGCAATAATCAACGAAGGATAATTTCATCGCAATTGGGCCTTGCGTTGTGTCAATAGCACTGAATTCGGCATATAGTGTTAGGTAAGTCAGAAAAATGTCAAAAATGCTAAAAATTCAAATTTCCTGCTTATTTCCTGCTAAACGTTAAACCAATTTTTGGATGCTAAGCCTCACAGAATTCTAAATCTATCATATAAATGCCAAATTGGCAACACTGAAAAGCTGCATCTTCGCACCTGGTATACTACTCGTGGTGTGTACGGCATACTGCCTGCCTGCCAGCTCAACTGCTCCTGGTGTGCCAGCGCCCTGACACACGCAGAAGGCCGCACAAGGTCTTCAGCAGCGAGAACTAATAAGAGTGCTAAAAAGAATCCGGATTTTTGTGTGTTCTGATGGACGATTGACAGTCAAATGGATCGAGGAAAAGTTGAATTCGACTCACACACGACCATTCATCAGATCCTGATCAATGTATTGCGAGGGTGGAATGTCTACGCGGAAGTGGTTTCGAAAAACCTTTTCCAGGATCAAAAGGACAACAAGATAAAAAAGGATCTTGACTGTTGGAACGGATTGAAAATGGCCTTAAATCCTAAGAAGTTTAGTAGCCTTGTGATCAAGAGTTGGAAACAAGATTTGATTTGGCGCTTTCTTCGAAATTAGTATCAGCCATTTGCAAAACGCCGTGGAATAACTCAGCACCAATCGCTGTGGACAACCTATTGACTGTACAGACGTCATACTCGCATTGACGATGCATCAGATGATGGATTGCATCCTATTCGAACGGCAAGCCATTAATGTGGCCACATGTAACGTACTTCTGCCATTTTTATTAGTTCTTTATGGGCACGTTCGATTGGGTCGTCAGACAAAGTCGATCAAAGCCAAGCCCACCCGACTTGACTTCTCTGGAAGTGCAAGCAGGAACTTTATCTCGTCACTTGGAATCGCATTGCAGGTGTTGAAAACTTAAACAGGGTGTCTACAAGGTAGTAAAGTAGTAAAATGTAGTAAAAAGTAGTAAAATCTGAGAGGTAGTAAAAAAAGTAGTAAATAGTAGTAAAATTTGCTGCTAAGTAGTAAATTTATTTC
>LQNS02015105.1:6126014-6137255 GCA_001587735.2 Parhyale hawaiensis | reverse complement strand
CTTAATTCTGCTCACACTAAATTCATAATTATAAGTTAAATATACATAACTTTTTTCTTATCCTTCGGATCGTAATAAATTCGTAGCATATTATTAGGTATCCCAATACCTCTTTTGTGTTAAAATTTCAGCTTTGAACCTTATACAGTTTTTGAGATATGAAATTTTGTATTTTTTGTCCCTTAATTATGCTCGCAACTGTAATAGCCACTACGTAAGACTAACCTTGTAACGTCCAAATAAAGCGCCGGCTCTCGTAGGAATAGCATTGTTCGAAACGTCTTCTTCTCCTTGTAAATTTAGGAAGGTTTAAATCTTCACCGGTGCCGAGTTTCCCACCGCCTACTTCCTTACTCACTGGAAAGCCCCGATTTACGGAAGTAGCTGGGCCTATGGAAATTAAATTATGAATACCTACACGTTAGCCCCATATCGTACTAGCTAACCCTGTATATCCGACCAGCAGATCCTAGTGTTTGTGTGTTATTCCTACCGAACTGTGAAGGTTTCGTTAAAAAATTAGAACGTTAAGGTGTAAAATACGGCAAGCCGTAGGTTATACCAAGGGTTTCCAACTTTTTTCGCATTTCACCTGACAACTGAAAGACTGAGTAGCACCGGCAACGTTATACGGAACGAACGCTCTGAGCAAAAAAGACGGAAATCTTTTTTCGATATTAATTTTGCGTGAGTGATGTGCAATGCACAAGGTATGCGCTCTCAGAGTACTCTAGTTGTATATATATATATATATATATATATATATATTTGTCTGTCTACCCCAAAACAGGTAGAAGGAGTTGAGCAATGTTCATAATTTTGTCCCAGGAGTTTGGTGGGTTGACCTAGATGTTATCCATGCCAAAAAACTAGGCCTAGCTGGCCATCAGAAATGACGGTATTTAACCCTTTGCCTCCTGACGGCATCATCAGATGCCACTCTCAATTTTTCCTGTACAAAAGCTATGCATCATGTAAATTACCCAAGACACTCACGGCATCTGTAGTAGCCGATGCAAAAATATATACTAAACTAAAACTAAATTTTTTCTCAAATGTGTGTTTAACTCACCTATTTTTCATAAATTTAACAAAAAAAGTGAAAAAAATATCTGAATTTCAGGAGGCAAAGGGTTAATTTGTCGCCCCTGCGGCAGATTGTCTTGCGTCACGAGGCCATTTTTTCCTATGTTATTATTAAGAGATCTTGACGGGGCGCTGTACCCTAACCTTGTTGGACACAGCATCCATAGGAGAAACTAGGATTAGGCCTAGCTGGCCATCAAAAATGACTTCGTTGAATTTGCCCCCACCGCGAATGATTGTCTTACGCCACGAGGCGGCTCTAGTTTTATGAAATCATGTTATCATACTGTAGCGTTAATCGATGTGAGGTTTCGGCATCTAACCATATGGCAGGGGCTAACTTGTAGCTAATCGAATTTTATGGTAATCGGGAGTTCCTAGTTTTGCTGTTACTGAGAAAATTGAAAGTTGATGGTGACGGCCGAGGTTTCGAGTATGCCCTACGTACGTACATATCGCTCGTTTGCGACATCAGTGGCATAACTCAAAAATTGGGTATTTTGAGTTATTGCCACCATCACGAAGCCCGCGTTAAGTTTTATTAGTGATAATAACGCCATAACTGAGTCTGTAAAAGTGGCCGCTTGAGAAATGTCATTATTCAAGTGATAGTTGAGAATATACGGCGATATTATGACAGATTTCGGCTCTCCTGGAAAATATCAAATTTTGAGTAATGACACTGTTGTCACAAACGAGCGATAGGCTATCTGCTGCGTAGCGCCTGCGTGCCGGATCGTAGAGGGTAGCAGAGTGCGGCACAATGCTTATCTGCGTACCGTACGGTATGTGGCAATTGCAGCACACTGTGATAGAGGAATGATTTCGCAGGTTGTGGCTCTTATCGTCTGCCATGATGTGCAGTTTGGCCTAGCATTTCAAATATCTGTAGCAACTGGCCACACTCAGCAAATAGGCTCATAGGTAGGTACTATGTGTCGTCGTAGTAGTGCTACGGACACTTAACCCATGTTAATTAGACTGCGTTATTTTACTACATGGCTTCTTTGTGCTATTGTACTCCTACGGAAAAACTCTTTTGTCATGAATAAGATGGCGCAGACTGGTTAAGATAAGGTGAACTTAACGAATATCTAAACTTTACCTGCCGCGTGTCAAGTCTCTGTTAAGCTTTTTTGAAATAGAATATGAATTATCCAAAGTACATTTATTATTCAATCATTACTATACAGTATATGCAGTAATTCACACACCGCTACAGTATAGAAGTTGCCTTTTTTCTCTAATTGCAATAATTCTCTGAGCAGTAGCTGTTCCCTCTTCAATTCGGCTACATTAGCCACTGCGTGCTCTTGTTTTAGCTCGTTTTTTGCCGCTCTTGTAGCTATAGTTGGATTTTTTTTTCGTCCTCGCCTTGATACCGTTGGTGTCGAATGCCTTGCATGTATTTCTGCTTTGCCATAAACCACAGTGTCTGTAAATAAAGACTGTTTATCTTTTACCATCACTGTACGAGAACGTTTCTTAAACTATATGTACGGTAGCCTATGTGATATGTACCACAAATTACCTAGCTATATAACGGGTGCATGTGGATTGTGTCGCTCGCGACTTATTAATCTAAGTAGCCTTCCTAGTGGTTAACGATAGTAGGTACTTAAAGAATAGGCATACAGGGCTTTAGACCCTGTACCTGTAACCGTCGGCATCAATAATTCTCTAAAAAATAAACACTTTGTTTTAACTTCTAAGACTCCTGCCTCTAGCCAGAAATGTGTATTACAATATTGTCAGTTGATGGGGTAATCCGTTGCATGTCCTTGGGCGTAACCCAATTGGGAGGTATTCCACGCAACGTTGTCTGGTCATTCCAGATAATGTATTATTATTATTGGTTGCGTTTTTTTTCGGTATGACGCACGAGTCGTATTCCAAACGATGGCTGTTCACCTAGTAAACTTTATTTCCGAAGAGGACGATCACCAAATCAAGTTCGACCTAGCCCAAAAAGGACGTAGGTACCTGCTACGTGTGCCGCGGTACGGCAATCGTCTATTTTCTTCATTCAGACCAGTTAGCTACGACCAGTGTCTTTATCATTTATCAGTATTAAAATAGTTTTTATCTGGTCATTCCTGTTTTTTCATGCTTGGATAGGCTAAAACAACTCTCTAAGCAAAAAAGAAAAAAAAAACGTGTAGTGCAATATCGTTGCCATATAATGCCGCCACCTCATTGAGAGGCTCCCATTGCTCGATACTGCACCTAAGCCACTCACAGTTGCTGCCTTTCAATTGACGCATTAAGGTTTTGGACTACACGCCGCCTTATGGACTTCTTCATCGCTCAGTGTCATTGACTCTGCGTCGAAGGCACTTTGCTGCGCAGACTTTTGCTTGAAATTTCAGGCGTATTTTTTACACGAATGTGGCAATTGGAGAGAAAGAGCCGTTAAATTAAAATCTCCAGCTGTCTGTGACCGTGGTCAGTGCTAGGGGCAAGTGTGTAATTTGCTGCGAATATTTAAAACCTTAATCGGCCGCATCTTATCGCTGCTACACTAACTTTTTTCAGGACATCCAGAAAAAGGAGAAATTAAGCCAATCGAACCCATAATCTAATCTAAATACGGTGTATCTAAGTTTGAGATGGGGTTAAACGAAATAGGCCATATACCTACTGCGGATCTTCACACGTTATGCTTAGCATTATTTCATTAGTTAGGGTTTTAAGGGACATAGTACCTATGAGCCATCATATACTGTAGTTCGATTCAACCATAGTCAAGTTATGGGGTGTGGTGCTCCCATTCCCTAGAAACTAGGCCTACCTTTGGCGTTTTGGACGTCTTTCTTTCGTACCCGCTCTGCTTCTTTCCTTGTTTTCTTACCTACGCACTAGTTTTGATGTTTCATAAGGTTTTCATCTTCTTTCTCGACTTCCTGTGCCTTGGGCGTTGTTCCACTGTATGAACACTCTCCTGCCTGGACCCCACATCTCCTTCGACATACTACATGCCCGTTTCCCATACTTTCTTGTATCCAGGGAGGCTTAAGCTGATGTAATAATTACGTACTTCTGCTGCCCAAAACATTTTCATATACATTACCTTACGATGTTAATATCAGGATGACGGAGTCGGTAAATTTTGGGGCCAGGAGTTGGAGTAAGCAACTGACTGGAACTGGTAGGAGGAATCTGTAAAAAAAATTGCCGATTTTTTTAAGAAAAAGAGTGAAAGTCGAAGATTTCTGGAGTCCATTGACTTGGACCCTGTTCATCCGACTCCGCAACCCTGGTTAATAGCTATCCCTTCGTTGCTCACTGCAGTGATATAAGAAGACTAGGCTGGCAAGTGAGTGTATAGACTGCAGCGTATCACTCACTGCACGCTGTAAAGTGCGTGAATGGGCCGGGTCAGTTGGCTGTCTATGGTACCTTCATCATCTCCCCTTAGCAGTGAGCACCTAACCTTGGCTCACGTTAGGGTAGGTATAGGCTGCCTGCCACGTGCACCTCTGGTGGTCGCAACAACACGTATGGTCTTCAACGCGACGCGGGCCATTGGAGGTCGTCCGATATTGCTGTGGCACGGAGATGGGATAGAGCGAACCATGCGCTGTGTCCAACGGGGTGTAGCTGCAAGATGAAATTATGTACCTAATCTAAGGAAATGTGTCCAGTGGTGCCACTGGCAAGAAAACTAACACGAGTCTATCCAAAGGTGTTCCTGGGTGAAAGTCTATAAAACGAGATCCCTTCAATGGTAATGTAGGAAGTTCTTCTAGGTCACCTCGTCCTTGTTTTTTTTTTTTTTAGATTCGATGTTTTTTTAGTGCCAGCCATCCATTATTTGTACTCGTGATTCGCGGGGACATTTATCGAATAACTAACTACTAGTAAAACTAATGAATTTGCACCTAATAAAACTGTTGCAGGAAGCGAAATGACGTATTTATGTGGATTTCCTGCAATGGTTAATAAGCCAGGACGAGGTTTTTTCGGAGGCTTTACTTGTTTGTAATCTCGGGAAAAGCATCACTATAGGGGTTTCTTGGATACTTATTCTGAATTAATGCAGCATTAGTATTATAGTTAACAAAGAACAGATCGTCGGGCCGCATCTGTTTATGTAAATAAACTCAAAGAGATAAGTTTTCTGTAAACAAATGTGCGGTGGCTATCGCGATCTAATTGCTAGTGTTAGTTCTGATGTTTGTGCTCTGCCGATCGGCATAGAAACTTCTGCTTTCGTATGGTGAACTTTCACCCCTTGTATCATACCAGTTGTAGCCTATTCGGTGAACGATCTAATCTATTGTAGATAACATTTATTTCTGATAAGTTACGTGTTGCCACACGCGGGACGCGTTTCGTCTACCATCACGTTTATTTTTATAAGAGAGAACACAGTTAGGTCGTATGACGTACAGTGGAGGTTCGCCACTGACTGTAACACATATGTTGCAGTTTATTTTGTTGTCTGTCCTTTGTGTTCCGGAGTAGCTAGGTGATGAGCTGCGATTGCAGCCATGGTCACAGCTTACCTTGAGCTTTAGCTAGGCCTTCGAGATCGAAGTTCGTTTTCCGTACCCACTTTACTTCCTTCCATTTTCTCACTCTGTTATGCTTTGTTCTGCTCTTTTTTTTTCCGACTTACTGTTCCTGTGACCGTTGATTCCGTGTGGGGGGGGGGGGGAACACCCTCACGCGTGGGTTCCTGGTTTCTATTGACATACGTAGTATTTGCTCCTTATTTCTTCTCTTAGATCGCCTTTGTTGTACAGACGAAGGTTTGAAATATTCATTACCTCTATTGCCGTAATGCAGTGTGTAGGAGAGCGTATTTCAGCTGTTCGGGCGCCTAAAAAGCGTATATATGAATTATGGAATAGGTAGTCTTAGTATGGTCACTTTTCCGGTTACGGGGTAACTAGAGCATTGCATGTACCTGTGTCGCTAATGCATTTAGATAGCTGTTTATATAAAGCCACTATATATAATTAACCCCAACATTAGGTGCCCTTCGGCCCGATACTTCTGGCAAGAATTGAGCGATGGCCCTCGTTCGCTGTCCGATACAGGAAGCTCAGCGCTGGAAGCACTTGTTATTCCCTTGCCTCAGGGCGAGGATATTGATGGTGTTCGCCTGGATCAAGGGAAAAGTCGTAAAATGAGAGAAGTATTCGTAAAAATATGTGTCTGGAAGTGGCTGCCTTTTGTAGGGAGTTTGTAATGTATACGTACAGTACAGTAAACCCTTTATCAATATAGCCCGAATGGACCGTTCTGTCGCATTTTGAAAGGCGCTAATCCTATATGGAAACGTGTAATGTGCATCGCTGAAAGTTTAGGGAAAAAAGTATTGTCTGCATGTTTGTCATCTTGGTATTCAGACAAATGTAAATGGCCGCACCCCCCTCCCCCTGGGAAACCCACACGCACTGGTTCGTGCTGCAGATAGAGGCCACATCGCCCCAGAGGAGTGTTCAGGTGCTGTCAGTCACGGATCGTCGCGAGATACGGCGACATCGACGGAACGTTCTTATGCAACAACCTGTCCCCCAACCCTCCCCATTTTTGGGTAAAGTTAATGCCCCCACGGCAGCTGTGCAGTTATCATTTGTTGAGTCAGCTCATCAAGCGCTGCAAGAGCTCGATTGCCTGGGTTGGTATTCGAACCTGCAACGGCGAATGACAGTGCCTCAGCCTGCCACATACATAGTTTAGGAAAGATTCGTGAAAGGAAAGTAACATAATGAACATTCACCACACGATATGTTCCAGGAAAGTCGTACAATGAAAATATTTCTAAAAAGAAAATATGTACCTGGAATGTACTGGTTTTTCGGTAGCCTATTTTTTGATAATGCTGGTACTCGTGTGTTTTTATATGGTATCATAATGGTAGCTTCAGATACCAGCAGCAGTAGCAAAAGATTGCACATTCACTTGTAGTTCAACTGTCGCTAGTGCACTTAGTATTTGCGTTAGATTATATAACTGGCAGTAGACGGACCAACAGGCCCATTCTTGGAGAGCAGCACGGGCACGCGCTCCGGCCCTCTATCACCTGTTGGCAGTACCTATGTCAAAATAATTGAGACTTCTTAGGAAGAAAAAAAGGCAGGGGGAATAAACTCGGCCGATGTTGATGGTGTAAACACAATTATTTGCCGCAGATCCGTGGAGCTCAGAGACGTTGTTTTTGAGGCTTGAAAGATAATGGATTAGTGTGAAACCATTGAGGTACTTGAATGTTTGCATTAGGCTAGTTGCCTCCCGAATCGTATATGCTCTAGAGAGATGAGTCCGACTTCTTGTAGGTAACATGCGTATGACAAGTTTTGCAGCCGAGGTATACATTTCCTTGCTCTATGTTGGATTCTTCCCATTTTATCGATATCGCTGAACTGAAGTGGCGACCATAGTTGAACAGTGCATTCTAAATTTTAGTTGCGGGCGCACTAGTGCTGCGCTGCTTATATTTACCTCCGCCAAGGAGGCTATGTTTTCGTCGTGTTTGTCTGTTTGTTTGTCTGTCACCAAGATAACTCAAAAAGTAATGAAGCGATTTAGACGAAATTTACAGGGATTGTTAGGTATGTTACGAGAAACTGATGATCAACTTTTGGTGAAGATATGTCCATCCGTTTGTTTGTCAGCCTCATTTTTCTCAATGCCATAACTCAAAAAGTTATGGATTTTTATGAAATATCTATAACAAAGAGTAAATGACCAAATTTTGGTAATGGTCCGTTTGTCACAATCTCTTTTATGTACTTAGGTGTTAGGTGGTTTGACGTAGATGTGAAAAATGCCAAAACTGCTGACTCAACACTTTCAACCTCCCCACTAGGTAAGGATCCTTCCTAACAGGCGTTCTTGTTCACTCTACTCTTGAAATTACTGCCACATTATCTTGTGTAATACCCTCTACATGGTTGCTATAAATCCTATAATTCTTGACACATTCAGCGCTTCCAAGCCTAGTTAATCAACCACAAAATTTAGAGGGAATACTTGTAGTTCATTTTTAATACTATATACCACTATAACTTTAGTTTGTGAAGATTTAAGTACCCAATTATGTGGTTTCAATTATATTAAAAAGTAGGTGTAAAGACAGCTTTTTGTGCAGTCATTTCATTAGCTATTGGACAGCCTAAACTGCCGCAAAATTGATTCATTGTATATAGTCGCTTATACAGCCTTTCCTAAAGTCATCTCATTCTTCGGCAGCCAAAACTGCCCCAAGACCTAATTTTTGCCCCCCAAAAATACACTGAAGCAATTTTAAGCCTGCTGCACACAGGAGTGAATGGCAAAACGCTGCACATTCTTGGGACTAGCTATAATATCATTGACTATTACCGAATTTAAATTGTTAAACATTTGTTTTCGATGTAGCTACTTTTCACTTTCATATTCCTACTATCTTTCTGTTGTCTGTTTTTCCTCTTCTTTCCCGACTTGCTGTTCCCATGCGCGTTGACCCTGTGTGGGAACACCTTCGTGCATGGGTACCGTACCCCGTTTTTCTATCGACATACTATGTGTCCGTTCCTTTTCCTCTCTTAGAAGAGCTTAGTAGGCCCTACTTATTTAGGGAGGCTTAAATCTTATAATACCTAACACCTGTACCTACTTCACATCATGATACTGTAATTACTGAGGTTACGAATGATTCAATCAGGCTGTCCACCAATAATATGCTTTGACAGTTGTGGTTCTAAATAATAAATTAATTTTTTTGATTAGTTTGAACTTTGAAGTACTGTAATTCGTTTTTTGTTCGAAATTTCGAGCTAGTTTGGCCCTCCAGTACATTTTACAGAGGGCAACTGAACATATTTTTGAAGTGTACGAGCAAGTATGATGCCATTTGTGATTTAGTAGTGTAGTGTTGATGATATTTAAACTGCTAACCTGCTTTCATTTGCTCAAAAAATGCTTCTTTAAAAAACAAAAAACCCACTACCGGCTGGGGTTTTTAGTTTTTTTTTTTTAATACCAACCCTGGCTGCATTGGAACCAACTGACCACCTGTTGAGTCTCGCTCCGACTCTGCAGACGAGTTCGATCATGACGTTTGAAGCTTCTATGTTAATATTTCGTTACTGTGCAATATTTGATTGCGTTTATTGCATTAATGATACGGATTACTTAATACCTACGGTACCTCATTTGAAGTTATCAGAGGGTAAAAGGTATGTATTATTGAACTATTGCATCATTGATCAATTTTGAGGGTTTAATTATAAAATACTTGCCTCTTAACGTCACGTTTTAATTACAGAACGCAGTAGATGTTTCATAAACGCTGATTGCAGCTTAAGATTGCTAGGCTATCAATCATTACAAACGGTCAGTTGAGGCAAGCTAAAATTGAGTTAAGTGCAAAAAAATTCTTTGATTGGCAGTGAATATACTGTGTTATTTCACTGCATAACGTACTAAGCTGGTGCCACGGTAATGGCAGGAGGTCCGTGTGTTTCAAGTGTTTTACACCGGGCGGGGGGGAGGGGGGTTTGCGTAGAATCTAAACCTAGTGGATCACGGAATCCCTGTCTAGGTCGTAGGGGGCATAGGTTATAATGGAGACAACTTTAACGACTCAAACAGTCATTACTGAAGTCCGAAGCCCTATAGTTGAAATTTTTAATACTGTATGTCCGTAACTTTCAAAGCTATATAAAACTGTTCCATTTTGTAGCACAATGGTGTCGCTATTATACATGGGAAAGGTTACTTACGGCTGTCATTCTATGGGGACCAACTGTGTACCCATAACACCCAGCGCTGTTCACAGAGGGCATTGCAAACAATGCTATTCTGTTTCGTTCAGAGTTTGGTATGTTTATTCGGTGACCAAATGCGACGGTCGTTAGTTAATTAAAAAGTTCGCTTTCGGTACAAAAACTCTGCTCTTGCTATGAGGTTCTAAAAGAAGCTCGTAGAAGACACTCCCATTGAATACTCACTTGAGCGCACAGTTTAGTTCCGTCGTAAATAAATACTAGCGCTGATTTCAGACGGGTTGTTAAATATGTTGTTCAAATTTTCAGAGCGAGAAACTACGCGCTGATTTTAACAATCGAAACTTTGATGCGGCATTTGGAGATAGGTACCTATCGTCAGGACTGAAAGGATTCAGTAAAACAATGGACCACATGTGGCTATCGTCAGTTAATTATAATTAGATAAAGCAATGGACCAACTCTATTGCTCATTTTTTAAGGAAAAGCATGTAAATAGGATTATTATGGGCTCACTCGAAGTTATTCGTCAAGTGACTTTGTAAGGAAGGATCAGATAACTTGGCTATTCTAACCTTGGACCAGACCATAGAAGATACACTGATAATGGCCCTTTCAAGAGTTGGTTGTTTGTTATAGCGCGGTCGGCTCTAAATCGCTATCACGCCGCCTTATCACTTGACTGACTTCCTCCGATAACTCCCCCAGCTGATTCGCGTCTGCTTATCAGCTTAAAGATGCGCATGTTGTAACATACAGGCCTTGCCCTAGCTTTTCGCTGTCTAGATAATTCAGCATTTTCACCCAACTGGAGACATTTGTTCTTTTACTAAGTGGTGCAGTTCTCACAGAATTTTGTTGATGTGGACGGTATACTTGCTGAAGGTTTTCACGCTAACTGCTGCAATAAATTTTTATCTAAACTTGCGGCTAATTTTGAACTTCTCGAGTTTTGTCGTTTCGTTCTTAGTATTGCGGGCTTGCTCGGCTCGCGCGGCTGTTAACCTTTCTCTTTTGAATTAATTTGCCCTTTTCGTAGGAATAGCTCTAGCTATATGAACTGTTGTACATACATAGACCACGCTATGAGAGAAAGTGTTAGTTTCAACTCGGCGTCTCAGGGGGCGGCATATGATGGCCATAGCGCTAGGGTAATAGCAGGTTCGCCCATCCCTTGTTACGGGGTCTCCATAGGGTAAGTTACAATTGCCTTAGCTAGTGCTTCGGGATGTCTTCCCACCGTGTTCGTTGCGTGACCATTAATGTGGCACCCCACTCCAGCTGCGTTCAGAAGGGTATGGATGCTGTCAATGAAGATGTTAAAGAGAATTGGAGAGAGTAAGCCCCCTTGTCGTATGCCATCAGTCATGCCGAACGCTGATGACATTGCCGCTCCCCATTTCACATAGCATTTCTGAGTTTGAAACCAGTATTT
>LQNS02015105.1:6102338-6125926 GCA_001587735.2 Parhyale hawaiensis | reverse complement strand
TAAAGCCAAATTGATTCTCTGAAGTCACCATGTACGGTGACATTCGTCTCTCAAGCACTAGTTTTACCACTTTTGAGAGAGACGTTGCCACTGCGATAGGGCGATAGTTGCTCTTGTCGGTCACATATTTTGCTTAGGTTTTTACTATTGGTGTTATTATGATGCTCAAGTTCTCTGAGAGGAATCCCAAAGTAAAACACCCTGTGAGCAGAATTGCAAGGAGTGTTAATAGTCTAGGGGGGCTATATTTAAAAGGCCTCAGCTGGGATAGAGTCAGCGCCAGATGCTTTGTTATTCTTCAATCTTTTCAGCGCCTGACAAACCTCATCTCCAGATACGATGCATTGTTCGTTAGAGGGAGCCAGATTATCAAGAATGCCATCAACATAACCTTTATGTACTCATCCTGGTGATACTTGATTGTATTCTTTCTATTCTTTCCCGACTTGCCGTACGCATGTGTGTCGATTCTGTGTTGGAACACCCTCTTGCATGGGTTCCCCGTTTCTGTCGACATACTTCTCGTCTTTTCGTCCTCTGTGAGATCGCCTTTTTAGTGGAATCAGAGGCTTAAACTACTGTACTCAATATAACCAAGATTCAACTCCGAATATTACTTACTTCACCGCGCGTAACTTGACTTCGAATTGACTGCCTTAAATAGCTGTACTCGTTGTGGATTCTTGAACACTTCGCTTATATTGTAATTCAATTCTGAACCCATAACGCATGAAATGAACCCTTATTTCTCGAGAGAATGGCACTGCTTATAACGTCTATAGTAATGTACTGTATGTGTTGTGTAAAGTAACCCCAGCTCAAAACTTGTGTATTGAGGGAACTACTGGGCATCGGTGACGAAATCTGTGCGTAAATGCCAAACCAAAAATTGGTTTATTTTAGAAATAACACAGACATACGTAGTTAAATGTATTAATATCTTAACTCGAAACAGTTATGTATCTATCCATTCCTAAGAAATCTACCTCTGTGTGCTAGGTTTAATACTTGCGATGAAATATTACCATTAGTCCTTACAATTAAGTGTAGTTGGACGAACCATTTGGTTTTTTAAAAAGATATTTCTGTGTGCGCATATAGTGCAAACTGACACTGTCGACAGTAGCAGCCGGTGCAGCTCTTCTTCACTTTTTCTCGTAGGGTTTTTTCAAGCGCGCAACACCAGCTGGCTGTTAGCGGCGCGCATCAAGACCTGCCTCTGCATCGGGCCAGCTGCGCTCGCCCTAGCGGATATGCCGTAAAAGTAGCAACAGTTTTTTGTCTTCTTTTCGTGCCTAAATTATATGTACCCATAAGGGTACCTGCAGTGGACACTGAAACCCCATCTTTCTCAGGCTATGGTCCATCGCTAAAAGGCTCGTTCTCTCCTATTGCACACAACAGGAGCAAAATCCCTTGAAGTGCAACAGCGTTGGTAGAAGAAAAATAAAGTTCGAGTGCCACACTGCCAATACTTCGACTTTCATTCCACGATTCTTACCAATGGGCACACCACCTTGCATGGGTTTCACGTCGCCGTTCGGTCATCGAAAGAAGTTCGTAATAATACTTGCCGTCAAAACGAACGACATGGAGCGACCGTAAAAGTCTGTGCGGTAAAAAATCCTGTGACAATTTTCTCGTCCTTAACTGCAGCTGTACCACATTGTGAATACAGTCGTCTATCGTCTACTTTCTGCAGCATAGATTACCTAAAACTCGACACTGTAAACCTTCCTTGCTTTGGATCTTTCTATACCGTCAACACTACCGACTTAAGCTGAAAATTTGAGTTGTTTCAGATGATCCTACCGTCTTTATGATCCTTAACGCCCTTCTTCATATGTCCTAGTTTTCCGGACGGCTTTAATAGCTTTACCTTTTTCAAGATATAAAAATTTACTTGATACCTTGTTGAGTTAAATCAAGGCCTCCAAAAGTACCGACCTGGGTCCGTGTCTCGAAAGGGGTCCGCTCACCTACACTCTCTGGCCAAATTATTAGACTCAGCCTGGTATTTTTCGCACCTACACTACATGTTTTGGACATTTCGTGATAGAAAAACTTTATTTCAACTCCTTAGAGGTTACAAATTACAGTAGCCCTAGTTTGGGTTTTCAATCCAGATATGCTTAAAATATGCAAAGTAGGTGCCACAATATCAGGCTGCGTGTAGCAATTTGTCTGGTTGGACCATCTTAGTGATGTACAGGCCCAGGCCTGTACTTTAAGAGGCCTTCCTTAAGTTGTTTTATGTTTGATAATAAAACGCCTAGCCAACACTAAGTTAGCGATAGCTGCTGTCGTGATATGAGATATTTGTAGCAATCGTTCGTTATGAGGAGCGTGTGCACACCGCACAGCATGTGTGCTACAGACTGTATCAGTAAAGACTAAAGAGTCGTTACAGCGCTTGCCGACGCTCATCGCTTTCTATAAACAGCAGCACGTCGTAATTCAAGCCTACAGGCGGTACGCTTTGAAGTCCGTTCTATTTCTGGGCATTCGTAGTTGCTCCTGCGTTGAAGTAGATACGATAATTGTTCTCTTTTCTACGGAGCCTTATAGTATGTCTGGTACCTATGAAAAATATATAGCAACTGCAACCTTTTCTACTATCTGCGCTTTTTATAAAGAGTGACCGGGAAACTTGTTCTTATCCTTCTTGTTTAGTAGTGAGTGGCGCACGAAAATTGCTAAAGCGTGACACGGAAACTTAACCTTGCTCCCATCTTCGTAATATTTACCGTTTTTCGTATGAGCAAAGTTTTCATATCGTATTAAAGAGGCACTTCGCAATGAAGGCGTTAACAAATCTCACCATTGTGCCGTCATACTATTTGTATGCACTTCCTACTAATTAGGCTACCTCTTTCAGATGTCCTGTTCGCGGCAATAGCTAATATAAGGTATAAAAATTATTGGTACCTGATCATTTAATTGTGCCCATGTAGTTCATATCATCCATTTGCAATAATAACTGCGAAATACAGGGCCCTGTTCAGAAGGAAATATTCTTCTAACTAATTGTTTGCCTCTATTGCGAGTATCACTTGCTACGTGCTGTTCAGCACAAAAACAAAGATGTTTTTGTTCTGCACAAAAACAAATGTTTTTGTTCACAATGCCCTTGATAATTGTCTCTATTTCTTTCTCTTACACGCTATAGGCGGCACTGTTCAGAAAAACAGCAGTGACGTAAGTGTACGACTGCATGCCCCAGAAAGCACAGAATGCAACGGGAGGACTCAATAGGACTAAAATAAAACTTAGCCGTGACCGCACGTAGCAAATTTACATCACATCGACGAGTCGAAGTATTTGAGTGTGGGACCTCAGGCCTTCGTATGTTGTTTTCTTGAACAAATTTCATTTCATTCAATCTCCCCCTCAAGACTGGCCAGCTACTTGAGCTGCAAAATACTGTAAAATGTTGTCGCCAAGTACAGAAAGTTTGAGCAATAGGCTAACTGTTCCTGTGGTTGCTCTCGCGTACAGAATTGGCTATAATGGTGCTTAAATTTGGTGGTAAGGAATAAATATGTTCTGTGAAGAGCTCTGTGAACTGAATATGATGTGTAAATAAGGTTTCAATCAAGAAAAAGACGTTAGGCTAAATCAGGTCGCAGAACGGGAACAAATTCGGTGCTGCAGTGCTGTGAAAGTTTCCACCTGCATGCACTGCAATTTTATATAGATAATTGCTTAATTAGTATGCATAAGCTTAAGTTATTTACACGCTAGAGATTAATATCGCAATTTAAGACGATTTTTCTGGTTAAATTGGTTAGAATACTCGTAGGCTGCTCAGCCATAGATTCGTCGATGACGTCACTTTTTGGTGCTAATTTCTCGTGAGTCCTCCCGTTACGCTCTTTGCTTCCTGGTAGGCTATGCCCCGTCTTATCGGTTACCCATCGCTATTTCTTACGTTGTTCGCACACGTGGCGCTGGGAGCATAAAGCGATGCAACTGTTACTGCTCTTGGCAGATTTCGCTTCCCTATACATCCAGGACCGTAGTGACTTGAAGAGTAGAAATATTTCGTCGGATATGTTGCGTGTCTACACACGTTGTCCAACTTCTGGTTGACATTTGCTCCTCGGTTCCGTGTGTGTGGATTGGCTTCGATCGGTTCAGTGAGTTGCAAACGTGCATTATACTCGAAGCTCTCTCTTGTGCTATCTCTATACTGATAAGCTACTGCTTATTGAGTGTGTGACGTAGGTGTCGAAACAGCAGCGCTTTGCATACGAAGAAATTACGCCGTAATTTTTTACCGAAATGTGTGGTGTTTTTTAGTATCTGTGTGATTCATTGATCAGTGATCTTACATAGTATAATATGCGTCTGCTAAGTGTATAGTTTTGTTTTCCCTTTGAAATTTTATCGCAAATACCTAAACGTAGTTTTTTTATTCTAGTTAAGTGATTTCTCTTTTGTTACTTTCCTAGCAGGTTATCGAAGATCATTGCGTTTTGCTTTTTTTTATAAACTCCTACAGATTAATTACGTTCATCGTTTTGTTTTCATTATTTCAGTGAGCTAGATTGAATTTATGTGAATTGAGACATTTTTCTGTCATGTGTGTGTGTATATCGAACAACTGTATTCTTCAAGGAATAAGTAGTTCAGTGCATGTTACTTATTGAGTTTACTAGTGTATAGGTACCTTGTTTTACCTACAGGTTTATTTTTATGATTGAATATTGTGTACTTCGTCTGAAAGTGTAGGTTATATGTATCAAAAACAATTTTATAAGCGAGTACTGGAGGCTCTTCTGTTCCCAAACTGAACGGTTGCTATACGTTAGTTGCGTAAATGAACTGCGACGCAAGTGTTACTTTTGTGTGTACTTCGTAGTCTGCACAGCTGTAACTTTCGGTGAGTACCAATAGATCCATATATTGACATGTGCAATGAATTTATTTTTCGTCTATTCTAATGTATTTCTTACATATTGAAGTCCTTGTTACTGTTTTAGAGTAATTATCATCCAAAATGTTCTGTCCCCTCAGGGGGCATGGATAAGGAGCAGTGACCCCGGTGGCACCCATAGATTCATTTAGCTTTAGCTTGGCTTTCATCCGTCTCTCTTTCTTGTCCACATTGTTTCCTTCCATTTTCATGCTCCTGCTGATGATGTTTTGCTCTTTTCTTCCTCTTCTTTTCGACGCGATGTTTCCATGACGGTTGATCGGGGAACAACCTTGTGCATGGGTTCCACGTTTCTGTCGATATATAGCCTGTATACCTACTACATGGTCCTTCATTTTCCGCTCTTGAATCGCTCTAGTTCTGTCTAGAGAGGCTTAACATACGTTTTCATTCACTGAATGAATTTTCAAGTGTCACATAAATGTCCGTTCAGTAGTGATATTCCAACTAGAAAAAAGGATTACTTTTTAATTAATGGGTTAATGAAAAGTAAAGTTCTGTTTTCTTATTTTTTCAAGTGTTGGATCGCTATTCTCTTCCTATAGGCTACCTACCTATGTAATACCTACATAGGCCTATGCCTCTTGTGAACACGAGTGTTCATGTCCTGTTGATATCGCCTCGCATGCCAAGACTATTGTTATATTCGCTTCTCGCATAGAGCGTAATACTTCAGACAATAGATTTTGAGATTGGCTTTATATAAAATTTTGGGTCATGCTTCCATGCAAGGGTCAATCCTGTAATGTGCATGATTTGTACTTTGCAGTTCAGCTGACTTTGTAGCGTTGGTTTAATACTATCGATACCTTAGTGATCATACGCAAATAGGTACCGTCGTTATACAGCTATTACCTCTCAAATTTGACGCATTGTTCACGACTTACTCAAAGTGTCACATCGGCAGTAGCTACCTGTAGCCAGTCTGAAATGTTTGTATATATATTCATTCTTACTGTGGAAGTCTAGTACGTGACTACGTGGGGGTACTTGCCATAATCCAGATTCTGACCTTGGTTAATACTCCGCACTTATTCAAAAACTTGTCAAGAGCAATCAATATCCATATATTCACAATTAAATCGGTAAATCAAGAAAACAATAGAAAGTTGTCATGATTGGAGTACAATTCGTGCCATTCATGCTATTTTTTTACCTCAATTTTTGCTCAACTTTTTACAAAGTTTTCCACCGCGATATTCCAACCTAAGTAGCTACCGCGAGAGAGCTGATATGCTTTTGAAACTGTGTGTTCCTCTACCCTAGGATTGGTTATTGGTTACGGTACTGACTTGGTATCGCGTGTTTATTTCACCGCGATATGCTTTACGAGCTCAAGACGCCATGAAATTTCAGTCCGAGTAGGTTAGGCTTACAAAGGTTAGGCCTTGTTGGAGACCTGTCAAATTTCTATATCTGATGGGCGGACCAAGCTCTTGCTCCATAGCCTATGACATACTATCAATGGACTGATATTAGGTCAAGAGCGAATTCCCTGTCTGTGGGAAGCTGTCTGTAGGGTTAAAACTGCTGTTGGCTGACGAAAATATAGTGCCAGCATCTTTTCGTATGATCGACTGAGAGCCTGCCGAAGCGGGGACCCAGCGCGATTGCTCGTTTTCAGTTTTGCTCCGCTAATTTCGACTAAATTGTTTTCCATTTACTTTGACACTTTTCTGGCAGAAGTGTTTGCGTATGGCTACACTTATACCGGAACTTCATTTGAAGTTAAATGCAATTAACGTGATTATTTGGTGTGCCATTCTATTAGCTTCTGTAGAAATCTTTAAAATTGAGAAGGGCTCGAGGTCTGTCTAAGGCTGAAGAAGCAAAAACAGTGAAAGAAATAGCTAAAGGAACACCCCTTAAGGGCATGGCTGTTTCAATAGGCTGCTATGTCGACACGGTGAAGCGCTTTTAAGCCGACCCTTTACCAAGGAAAAAGCGCTCGGACTCTGGCGTCCTGAAAGCTGTTAGTACTCAGGATCTTCATAATGAGAAAAGCCAATTGTTGAAGAAGCCAGGACAAACCTCGAAGGCTATCTTAAGCGAAGTTAATCTCCCTGAAGTCTCGAAAACAAAGAGATGCCGTTTGCTGAGAAACATGGGGAGAAGTGTTACACCTAAAAAACGACCTCCTCTGACGGCCAGGCACAAGAATTCATGGCTGAAATGGGCTCAAGAGCATATGCAGACAAACATGAAGATGGTACCTACCTTCCAGCGATGAAACCAGGGTAACTATGGACGGACCAGACTGTTGGGTAAGCGGATGGGTTGCAAACGGCCAAGAGCGTCATACTCGTTTCTGTCGCCAGCAAGGCGGGGGAGGCGTTATGATTTGGGAGGGAATTATTGGAGATGAACTTTTTGGTCCTGTGCGAGTGCCAGATGTAGTTTAAATAACTTCTGTGGCTTATTGTCACCTCCTTGATTCGGCCTTGCTTCCATGGCTGGATGACGTTTTACTGCAGAAGCGTCGCTGGTTAATATTTAAACGCGGTAATGTCCCTGCTTACTCTGCAAAGGCAACACAAGTGTTCTTGTCAGCGTTAGGATTGAAAGGTGACCGTTTGATAGTTTGGCCGGCATTATCTCCGGATCTGAATCCTATCGAAAACTTGTGGGGATTCTGAAGCAGGCTATTTACAAGAATGGAAGACAATACACTTCAAAAGAAGACTTATGGACAGCTATCAAGGCATCTGCAAGCGCTATTCCTCGTTCTCAAATACAAAAAACTTGACTGAATCTGTCGACAAGAGGATTGAACTTGTTTTCGAGAAGAATGGTTCTTGTGTAAACTATTAACTATGTACTTCATTGTATGATTATGTAATTGGACTTTTTTGCTTAGGTAAAACATTGCATAATCATACTTTTTGTTATCAACATTTTTTTATTATGATAAATGATAAGTCTCTAAAACCTAATACCGTGGTACACTTGAAAAGTGGTCAAAACCTTGAAAACTTTCTTAAATGAGAACTACACATTAACATGAGCTGAAAATTTCTCACGAAGTATTATTTATGGTCCTAAATATACCACGAAAAATATTTGCTTTTCAACAGAGATTTAATTGCACGTTTCAAAATGAGATTAAGCTAAATCGCACACCACATAAACCACCTTATGGTGTGGTCTATGCATGGCCATATATATATTATCGTGGCACATACTGTAGAGCTGGTGGACAAGAAATATTTTCTGTACGAGGAGTTGGAGCTGTTGGACGCATCGAGTCGAAGTCGGGCACTCGTTAGTTCCTTAAGAGTCGCCCTTTCCCGCTCTATAACTTTCCGACTCGGCAGCCCTGATTCTTATGGTGTAAAAACCTGTGCTGTACGGTACCGCAGTTCCAGTACAAGTTGTTTAGGTGGTCTGATCTCGTGTCTTACATCATCAGTAGGCTACGCAGTCCAGACCTAATATTGGATGGTGCGTTGCATACCACAGTAGTTGCAGCTCTTGGTTTGCTGTACTAGCTGATGCTCCTAGGGCTTGGAATAAGCCATAGACTCCAGTTAGACTATTTATGTTTGTCCATCTGACATTGATGTTCTAGTCTCGCCGCCAGTAGTAGGTACCGACCGGCCACCCAAGCTATATTATTTACGTTTGCTGGTCCTCTATTTATATTGTCCTATTTTTTATCTCGTTGTGGAGGGCCTACAGAGACACTATACTAATATGCGCAACGTCGGTGTTAGTTAATAATTGTGCCTATGAGACGTCAGTCTTGCAGTGTACGTATTTTTTCGTACTTTGCTGACATTGCTTCATGCGCGGTGATCCATGCTGCGTGAGTTTTCTGCATGTATGACCTTCGCCGTTTTTTTCTTGTCACGTCATCTATTGAATTGGCTTCGGAAGCCGAACTTGTCGCATCATACATGTCGCTTTAGTTACAGAAATAAAATAATTTACTCGTTATGTCATTCAAGGTTTTAAAATTACGTGTAATGCATAGGTAGTTAGCGTCTGCTTCTAGGTAAATGAATCTCACTGGTGGAGGAAGCATTACACGTGCTTTCAAAACCGTTGATAATATAGCAGTGTTAGTTTTTTGCAATGGTAACCATAGCTACAGTGACCTGTCGCTACAGAAACTCTCCTTGTGCAAGGATGTATAGGTATTAATATTTGCTCGTGGAGAATGCTTCCTCTTGGTCATAGCCCTAATAACTCCAATATTAATTCCAATTATTGAAATAGTAATAAAAACTTTTTCCTTTTAGACTGGTCATTAATAGTATAAACATTTTAGATATTAGACCGATGGAGGGGATGTGCAGAACGCTTTTCCGCAGGGGATGTTGCATCCACTCGCAGTTCTTGCTGATAAAGGTTTGTTTGTAAGAGTAGGTAGGTAGGCAGGTTTTTCTTCTTCCCCTTGCTTTTTGCCTTTTTCCCCCGCCAGTAGTCATGCACTTGGCTGAGTGAGACAAACTGTGCTGTTGAACACTTGTAGTGTACCGTGGTGATTGCTGTTATTGCTCGCTGCGACCTCACTGAACCTAACTGTTTGGGTCACACTTTACTGTGCATGGATGCGGTGATAAAATAGAGGAGAATAATAAGTTAGAGATTGGAACGACGCATTGGTTATGAGAAAAAAAATTGTAGACTTATCCGTATAGTAGGGATAAACTTCAACAGCTTGAATTGTGTTGGTGTGGAAAACGTGTAGGGCCTAATCATTTTTCAAACATCTCTTGTTACTTATTACTAGAATATCCAAAATGATGAATTAAAAAAAAAGTCACAAAGAATATACAGTGTTTACGTAGTGCGTTGCAGCTATTTCTTCCATATTTTGAGTCACCTCTAATAGTTGAAAGTTTCTACGTGTTGTACAGACATACTGTATATTAAACGTGGAAGTCGATATTGAGCTATGCGTCAAAAATTTTTATTACTATATGTGTCACTGTGTAATGCACCTGCCAAAGCATAATTTGTGGCCTTGAGTGTACGGTATGGTCCGCCTCGGTGCTTTGTTGGTAAGCGCGCAAGTACACAAGAACCAGAGCCGTGCTGCGTACACCCCGCCTGTTTATCAGTTCTATCACCAACTCTGTGACAATTTACTGTCGTCTGTTTGTCAGCTCCAACCCTACGATGCTTATAGACACGGCGAGGGCAGAGTGGCATGAACCATGAGCCTCACCGCTCTCCGGCTCCTGGGTCTGTTTGTGGAGAAAACAGAGTGTCCTATAGAAGCCTTGATGTTCCGACGTCAAGTCCAGTCCGGAAAACAAGAGGACGGTAGACAAGCAAAAGGGTCTAAATGTACCAGGTAGTTTCTTACTGGTATTATTTGGTGACATTTCAAATGGTGCTAGTGCTAGTCTTACGAAAGTTCATGTGTAATCTGGACATTGAACAGTTGAGACTACCAACAGTGCGTGCCACGCTTTTTGGTATTAACCCTTTTTTCTTCTAAAAATTAAATTATACACACTTCATCAATAAAATTTTGCAGACATGTTGGTAATGCTCACATGCGCATCAGTGTAAACTCTGAAAGCCTTCTGCGCAGTAGTAAGCAGACAAGAGCAACGCCATTGTTTTGGGGCTGTGCCACGCTCTTAAGCAGGACTACTATTTTGCTAATATGGTTCGTCGTGTTACCGTACTGACAGAGAAAAGGTAGATACTGTGTCTAAATTAGCTAATGGTGAAGGTACCCGCGACATTGCTGCTTCTTTAGGTCGTGATGTGTGTATTGTGAGAAAGTTTGTAAGCAATCCTGCTGCTAAGACCATAAGGAAAGACAAGGGTAAGTCCAAGGTGCTAACAAGTTGTGTTTTGTCAAGAGTGAAGCGGCAAGAACCCCAACTCAACAAGCAAAAATGTTTGTGAAAATGTGAAAATGTTGGATTAGGCCATGTCTCAAAATCGACTCACACATCGAGTGCTCCGAAGTATGGCAAAGCGCGTTATGCCTGATAGGACTATATAGGAGACCTAATTTGAAGCAGTCGCATAAGGATTCTCGTCTGGAATGAGCAAGAAATTACATGAAATTAGATTTTAAACACGTCTTTTTCAAGGATGAGATGCGTGCCGCCCTTGACGTACCTGATGGATGGAGCTAAGTCTGGGTTCCCAAATAGGCTTCGCGCCCTAACGTCTGCGTCGTCATGGAGGAGGAAGCATCATGGTACCTATGGGCAGGAATTGTTGACAATGAGTTAGTAGGGCCTTTTAGAATCCAAGAAGGTGTTAAAATGACCTCTGCTGCTTATATCGACTCTCTAACAGAGTACTGGGATTTATCTCCAGGAATTTCGCATACAAATCTAAGGATATCGTCATTCCCTTGTACAAGGCGCTAGTGCGGCCACACTTAAAATTTGCTGTTCAAATTGATCACCACATCTGTGCAAAGATATCGATACCATGGAAGAAATCCAAATCAGAGCTACAAAACTGATACCTCAGATGCGAAACAAGCCATACGAATGTCGCCTACAAGAACTGGGCATGATCTCTCTCGAGCAAAGACGACTCAGGGAGCAACTAATAGAAACTTTCAAGTCTTTGACTGGCTTCAACGACGTACCCGCAGCAGGCCTAAATGAAAGAGAACACAATGATCGTCTGCGAAACTACGACAAAAAAGCTCTAGCATAAAGCCCGAAGGACAACCTGGAGCCAGCAGTTCTTTCCGTATTTCATAGTGAACATTTGGAATAGACTCCCTTCTGACGTTGTCGGTGCGGAGACGGTTAACGCGTTTCAAAATAGACCTCATAAATATTGGGAAAGACATCCTCCGCAACTAAGAACACGTTCTCCACCAGGAGTAACAAACTCTTAGCTCCGCAGATCAGCGGATGTGAATTGCACTTGCATGCATTTATGATCAACTCGTGGCTGAGATCTTCCCTTTTTCTTTTTTTTCTTTACTCTGTCATCTATATCAAGCTAAGATAATGGCAATAGTTTCTAGAGGGCTGGGGCGTAAGTCCCGGTGTCTCTGTGGGAATGGGCCTGTTGGTCCGTCTACTGCCGCCTATCTAATCTACTCAAGAAAATGTTTGTTCCGTGGTTTCAGAAGAGGTCTCCTGCAAAGAAGAAGAAGAAGAAGAAGCTAGTTTTCATGCAAGACAATGCTCCGTCGCACGCTGCAAAGACTTTTGTGGAATATTTGAATTCTCTTTGGTTCAAGGATTACCGACTGATGAAATGGCCCGCGTATTCTCCTGATCTGAATCCAATTGCACACCTGTGGTCAATGCTCAAAAGACGTGTTTACCAGTCGGGGCGCCCCCTCAGAGGGCATAGGATGGGTCATAGGGTCATAGGTTAGGTTCGCCTATCCTATACAGTATATGTGATTGGGCCCTGCAACCACATGCAGTGGGCTCGTGTAGCTTACCTTAGCCATTAGATAGGCCTTCGGGACGTCTGTCTTTCGTGTCCCCTTTGCTTCCTTCTCGATTTCATACTCCTATTTGCTCATGCTTTATTCTGTTCTTCCTCTTCTTTCCCGACTTGCTGTTCCCATGCGCGTTGATCTTGTGTAGGAACACCTTCGTTCGTGGGTTCCCAGTTTCTCTTTGCATACTATAGTTATGTCCCTTGCTTTTTCCTCTGTGATATCGTTCTGCTCAGAAACTGAGGCTTAAACTTTCTGGCTATAGCTAACTAACAGTCGGGGCGTCAGTTTTCCTCAAAGGATCAGCTGTGGAATGAACTTCAATCGTGTGCCTACAATTATGCCTTCAGGTAATGTTGCAAATCTGACGGAATCGATGGACAGGCGCTTGCTGGCAGTTGTAGAAACACTAGGGGGCTACATCAATCATTAATATATGTTTTTTTATTTGCTGTTTGAAATTTTTAAATTAAAATTATATTTCTCTCATTTTGTTTCCTTAAGCCAGATATACCTGAAATTGTTGTAAGTCGTGCACTTCCCACCCTTATTTATGCTGATGAACAAAATTGTGGCACGGGTAAAATTATTGTGAAAATATCAATTTCAGAATCTTCCAAAATAGTTAGAATATCTAAGTGAAACTTTTAGAAAACTTTTTCACCATCTATAGATGCATTTATCAAAGCTTGACTGGAATTGCTCGAGTTTTAAACTATTGGAGAAGCAAACACAATGCCTCACAAAAGCTTGGCACGCACTGTAGTTGTAAAGGTATGCAACTTGCCAGTGTCGAGTTGTTCAACTTCACGGCGCTGTAGCTTGTGGGCTGCGGAGACACTAGGCGGTTACATCGAGAGCTCATAATATGTATATGGCTATAGCCTATATCGAATGAAGACGCTAATGTATCTATATATTACTTATTGTATGAGCTATTAGATGATTTTACGGTATGCAACACTAAATAATAACCTCCACAATCTACGTATGGAGGGTCTTCCAGCAAACTACCATTAATAACACTACAAACCCGTTAAGGAGGCACACAATGAACCATGGAGTTTCGATAGGTTCGCCCATCCCATGATGTGAAGAGTAGCGCCGCAGAGGGGGCCCATTATATTACCATAACCCTAGCTAGCCCTTCGGAACGCCGGTCGTTTGTACCCGCTTTATTCCCTTTACTTTTCATGTTGGTACTGGCGATGTTTTTTCTGACTTTCCTCTCTTTTTACTTCATGTTCCTGTTCCTGATGATCCTCGTGCATGGGTTGTATGTTTTGTCGATGTGATGCGTGTACTTGTCTTTCCCTCTGTAAATACACTTAAGTGTGTCGGCACACCAAAGCAGTTCAGCGAGAAGCTGTCAGGCAGGCTGGCAGTTTTTGAGAAGCACGGTAATGCATTGGAGCGCGCACACCGAACAACTGCCGCTGCCTGCTCAACTGCCGCTGTTTGGTGTGTTCGCTCCAATGCATAACCGTGCTTCTTAAAAACTGCCAGCTTCTCGCTGAACTGCTTTTGATGTGCCGGCATCCTTAGTTGTGTCTAAAGAGCCATAAACCGCATATTCACTCTCTGAACATTAGACAGTGCCGGTATAAATTTTTGCATTTATCACACAAGCCACAGTCAGTCGGTGGGACCAGTTGTTGCCCTGCTCTAACTCAGTGATAGGTGTTCGAAGTTTAATTTAAAAAAAGCGACTTGAGCTTGGAAAAACACTAAGCTGGTGAAGGTACGCTATTCTGGATTTTCCATGACTTCGCTTGGTCATCCGCGCGAGGCACTCGTTTGCGGGTGGAACAACCTGCACAATCCGTTACTGCTTCCAGTTGCCTAACCTTTTATCACGTGTCATCCACATTGGTGACTGTTGAAAATATAAAAGAACAGCTTTGTGGACTTACTGTGCGGTTTCCCATGCATGTTTTTGTTTTTTCTGCCAGTCATTTTTGTATGTATTTCTGCACTCTCGATATGGTCAGTGGTGGCTGCGAATCGGACTGTACGGTTAGTGTTGTAGCAGGCTTCGTTAATTGAACCATGATGCTCTTAATATTAACAAACACCTTCCAATTTTTGAACTCGCCCAATACTGCTCTTCTTACGAGAAACAAAGGTTTACTTACATTAGTTGATAATTGATAAACTAGCACGTGTCACTCCACACATCAAAACGCCTACTTCTAAAACATGAGTGGTATTTTGCCAGTCGGGACCGCCGTGTCGACATTGAGGCAGCACACAGTTTTTGGGAGTCCTAATGTCTCCACTACTATGTGGGGCGTGAGATGCTCAGCTGAAAAGCTGATCAGACAAGTGGTGGGTTTTACCGCGAGCCTGTCCTTGCGGCGGCGCCCGACCTCTGCACTGCATCTATGTATACCGTACACCTGCCTCTTCTGCCCGGTACTGGCCACTTCCATCATACCTTGTTGCCATCAGTACACTTTTACGCTATGTATGTATTTTTACACTAGCAGATTAACATTTCCATTCACCGCCAGGAAGTCTCTTTGAGCACAGTCGACCGAGTCTGGTGCTAAAACGCGATCAATATTTTATGTATCGACTGATTTGAGAAAATGCATCGAGCAGCAAAAATGTTGAGTGTTAGCATAAGAATTACTGTACGAGAAATTGTAATGATGAAAAAAAAAAAATTGGTGCGGGCCTTTCACTCCCGTTGGGTCTTTAAATAGTATCAACGTTCAACTGCGAAAAATTTAATATTTTGGGTTATTGTAAGGACAATTAGTTGCCTCTTGCTTTTGTAAGGTATGGGATTAACGAGACGCTCATGCTTTATTCTCTTCTTCCTCTTCTTTCCCGACTTGCTGTTCCCATGCGCGTTCATCTTGTGTATATATCTATATGTATATTTCAGCAGAGGGAGAGCTATGCCGGTGTAACAGCATCTTTGCCGTCAAGAAAGATGGATTGCTTTAAGTTTCAACAATATATGTACGTTGTTTTAGTCTACGGCCGCCGCAGAAGAGCTATAGGCACTTAAGCTGGATAGCTTCATCTGAGCATACACCTTGCTGCCGCCCCCCCCCCCCATTGCCGCACATTCTGAAGCTTTCTGTTAGAAAACAATTCATGTAGCTATGCCCTAGTTTATGGATATCCTCGTGAAATATATTTCGCACTAGAAAACCTGCAAAAAAACGCATGGTCTGGCTACGGCATGGATGCCGTCAGTGTTCTGAAAAATACGGCGCTACTTTTGATGACGAAATCTTGATACTTACGTCAGGAGACCTCCTACGGAGATTATAGCGGGAGAAACATTTCGGGTGTTACGCTAGAAATCTATCATCGGCAGGGAGCTGACACGTGTCGCTCTCCAATGAGCTGCTGCACGTATCGAGCAGCCATTACGTTTGTCTGGTGACGTGTAGGCATGTCTTTGGTTCAATGAGTGCTGGACGCTACGTATCGAACGGCCATTACGTTAGTCAAGTGACGTGTGTCTTGGGTTTAATATATAAGTGCTGGACACCGGGTATCGAACGTCCTGATTGGTCCCGCGATAGCGCAAATATATAGTAACTACGCTGTTCTCTTTCCATTGAAACAGTCTTTCGTCACCAATCACGTCGTGATATACCTACCTGTGTACTCGCTTCATAACTTATATTACTGGAATTGACGACAGGACTTCATTTGTTCATAACCAGTATATATCTAGACTGAATGCCCAGTTTATCGCTTTGGCGCATGATGCTCTTTATCTTGAAAGGAAGCAACTGAGTCTCGGTTCTTCCCAAATTTGGATGCAGGAATCCTGAGGTGCGTAGCTCAGACATTGCGTAGTTGAGCGCGGTGGACCTGGTGGTCAACTCGTATTAATTTGTATTGGTGAGCGTAGGCTGTGACTTCAAATGAAGACGTATATACCGCCTGGAAGCTCTCCAGCATGTGTTTGCGTGTCTTAACTGCGAGACGTTGAGCTGGAGGCGAAACTCAAATCATGAACCACGAAGGTGCTTCCGCTCCACGTAGCAGTGTTTGAAGTAGGTTTGTTTGCCACGCTGTGGTTGGTATTTTGAGTTTATTCTTCTTTTGTTTTGCCGATTCCCATTAATTTTGTCTGGACGTATGGAGGTCTCTTTCTCTTCATCTTTTCGGCCATCCATTAGGTGCTTACAGGTAGGTATGTATATAATATGGAGAGCTCTTAACTAGTGTAGCAGAACTTCAATGATCATTAAAGGGGTTCAGTATTATTATCTTGCAATTGTAGCTATTTCGTCATGCATATTCCCATACTAGTTGTGTTGTAATCCGCTTGACAATGTATCCTCTGGTTGTCTAGTCTAGGATGCGGTTGATACTTCAACTCTAGATATATTGTATGTACCTACCGTACTCTTGTGCGATGAGATTGCGAATGAGCATTACTGGAGGAGCAGTTCACTGCAGGCCAGGAAGTCTAAACGAGAGCTAAAGTCGGGGCTGTCAATGACGTAAAACTTCTTTGCTAAACTGTAGCCAGAGATATTTCTCTTGGCAAAATGACGCCACTCCTGCATGCCGCCCTGCGTGACTGGACGTCATGACCTCACGTTTTTTACCTGGATCGAAAGCCCCTACTACTTCATGTGAGGGCAAAATCTATAATAAAATCAGGGTAAAAAGTCTCGTTTTCGTTGCCGTCTGACTCGGCTATCGTGCCGCAAGAGCTCCACCATTACGTTGCCCTGTCATTGCAAAGGAGCCTCGCAACAATGCAGGAATCTCTCGGCCGTCGAGGGCCTTAGCGTCCTGCAGTGACGTCGCCCGTCGGCTAAATAAAGCACCTCGCTGCCACACGGGGCACTCGGGATATCCGGCTGCGGCTGTGGTGTCATAGCCTACCGCCTCGGCAGGATTTGTGTGTCGAGGTTGTTGCTCAACCGTTGGTACGTTGGTCGCTATCCTCTGAGGGTTAGTTCTGTGCTCTTGCGACAGGTTTGTTCTGTAAAGGATATACGTACGTGCATCTTGCAACAAGTAGTCGACCTATCATTCCTTGAATTGTATAGGATTTGTGCGTCGAGGTTTTTGTTCAGCCTTTGGTGTGCGTTTGTCACTATCCTCTGCACATTAGTTCTGTGTTGTTGGGAAAATGTCATGTGTGCAGGAGATGCGTTGATCTTTGCGAAAGGTACCATCCAGTCCATTGCAGGATTTCTTTATTTCTGAACATTCTGTGTTGGTTACTACCGTCGTGCGAGAAATTGATGTGTAGCTATAGGATGTGTGCAAGGGCTTTTGATGAACGTGAATATACCACCTACCCGTACACTGCATGATTTTTGCGTGTACGTTATTGCTCGACAAATAGGCTACGCATTTACTGCATGTGTACGTTGCCACCCTTTTTTCTTATTCTATTTGGTCGAATTTACGTTAGGCCTATGTACAGTGTAGGTTATGTGATGGTTCTTGCGAGAAGTTTGTCCAACAGTGGGGTAATGTTTTTACTGGGGTTTTTCTCTCTGCCCGTCAGCAACATAACCAAAGAGTATTGGGGGATCTGCGCGAAATTTGTTGAACCTGTTATGAATGTGACGAGGAGCAGATGAACAAATTTTGGTATTGACCCATCAGTCCGTTTGTGTGCTTGCATATCTTCTGTCCATCATTCTTTTTGCACTACAGTGCTTGACAGAGCTCTTCGCTTTCGGCGTGCAGCTCTATAGTGTGTAATGACTTGAGTGATGTTAGTATGCTGCAGAAAATGGGTTGCGAGATTGCTGCTCTGCATCCGGTGACTTGGTCGTCATCCTGCGAGTCATAGCGCTATACTTTAGGGAGATGCAGGATTGTTGCTTAAAATAAATAATTAAAATAAATGCAAACATTGTCGGTATATACGAAACAGCCGCTGTATCACTGCCATGGATTAAATTAGAAGTCTTCTTGTCTGTAATGTATGCAGAGCAATTAGTCTACATTAACTCGGAATTTTTTCACAGCTTGTTTGTAAAGTGATGAGAGCATGTCTAATTTCAATGTAGTTCTTGCCCTCATTAACTCAGCCTATTTACAACTGACACTCCAATAACTCGACCTTTGCGTTAGACGGACATTCGCTGAAATAATAATCAACAGAGTCAAGCGGGTTATAGAGTGCGATTCCTTGTTTACTTAGTGTTGTACCTACGCATTGTGTGTTCAAAGCTGATGCTGTCCTGCTTGGCAAGGCTCACGGTTCACGTGTTGTGGCGGTGGTGACCGTAGCCCGTACAGTTGCACCTGTGAGCCCTTATATCTGAGTACACCTGTACCTAACTGCTACTCGCACCGGGTTCGGTACCACCCTGGCACCGACAGCTGTACTGTCGATACTGCATTTGCTTCCTGGGAATGCGGTGTGATTGTGGTATTGCTCTCTTTGATCATTGTGACCGTACTGTATTCCAAGCCATAACATTTGGTATAGCTGCTGCCATCCTCTCAACACTTTCTGAAATTTTCCGTAAAACTAACAATGCTGTAGACGCTTTGGCAAATATAATGGATGGGAGTAAGAGCAATCGTCGCAACGGTTTCGATACTCACAGTAGAACCTTACGTATAGATGATATTCGTACAGGTCCCGCTGGCGTTGCCCCCTCCCCCCGCCCCCACAATTTGCTGGGGCTTCTGTGCTGGCACTCGGCAAACCCATCCATAGTTTCTGACAAACGGCAAAACTAACAGCGAGTTGTCTCCTCGGTGTTGGTAACTGCCTCATGTCAAGGGCATACCTATGGCAATGCCTTCGGTTAGTTAGGTGCAGCTATCCATAGCTATATGTGAAGGCCACACCATGACAGTGGTACGAGAAGCGCGTCACTCACTCGGGTATCTTGGTTGTGTATCGAAAACTGAAGGTGACACACCAGCGACGGGCCCGCTGCTCGTCCGCCCTACTGTGTATGCAAACAAATACTAGCTATAGCAATGAATGGACACGGATGGAGTGCCATGTGCAAGAGTTTTTCCGATTGAATGGCATTGACTATACATTTAATTTTTCACGAATTACTTTCAACCTAAACAAATAGATAGTGCCAAGCATTCCTCATCGGTGTAAAGAAACAATACCACACGTGGAAGGAGTAACTGCAAGTTATTCTAGCATAGACTAATTTCTCGCTGCTTCCTATCATTTATCGCTTGGAAAACACCATATATCTTGAATAAACAAATAGTTTTCAAAATAGCACTAATATGTTCTACTCGGCAATCCAGTGCAAGCCCCGACCACAACATTTTCTGAGCTGCCATAAATTATGGAAACAATAACTTGAAAAAAAAAATCAGATAAGACTGGACGTGGAGGTCAACGTATATACAGAATTCCCTCTCAATTCATGACTAACTTGAAAATAATTCGACTCTAGAAAAGCGCATATTTAAGTAACCTCCCAGAGTCACAATGTAAATACGATTTTGACGTTTGCAGCTCTACGGCCACCTATTTATATTTTTTTGTACATTCCGTGCTACGATAATAGCTTAAACTCATTTTAAAACGTGCAATTAAAACTATCTCTGTTCACAAGCTATTATTTTCATGGTATGTTTGGGACCATCTATGAAACTTTATCAAAAATTTTCAGCTCATGCTATTGTGTAGTTTTCGTTCAAGAAAAGTTTGAAGGTTCTGGTTACTGTTCAAGCGTGCCACGGTATTAGCTTTTATAGATTTTTATTAATTGTCATTATCAAAAAATGTTAATAATAAAAAGTATGATTATGCAATGTCTTTTTTAATATTTAAGAACCTTTCTGCTGGAAAACAAGTTCAATCTTCATGTCGACAGATTCTGTCAAGTTTTATATTTTAGAACGAGGAATAGCGCTTGCAGACGTCTTGATAGCTGTCCATAAGTCTTCTTTTGAAGTGCATTGCCTTCCATCCTTGTAAATAGCTTGCTTCAAAATTCCCCACAAGTTTTCAGTTGGATTCGGATCAGAAGAGCATGCCCGCCAAACCAGCAAACGGTCACCTTTCAATTCTAACGATGAGAACACTTGTGTTGACTTTGCGGAGCGAGACGAGGCATTACCGCGTTGAAATATTGGGTCGTACCGTATGTTGAATGGACACTAAACACTCGTAAGTAGTATTAAGCACTCAAGGATGAGCGCCTGTTCGATACATTATATTAAACGCTCAACACTCAAAGACTCTTGAGCATCGTACTCGAAGTGCTTAGTACTACACTCAAGTTCATATGCTAAATCGGGGCATTTCTTAAGTGCACACTTAACATATGGTAAGTGTGCCTCCTATAGCACTTACGTAGTTTCTTGTGGTTTCTCACGCAGAGCGATTGTTCATTTTGTACCGTGCCAAAAAATTAACAAGTGAATGTACCACTATCCTTCAACTCTATACAGCCTTTTTACTGGCCTCAGCCATACCGACTCGAAGAAAGCTCCTACTAAAAGATCATACGCTACAATACTATGTTTAATACTCAATTTTTAACGAGAAGTACACTTATATTGGATATCTATTTCTAAATAAGTAAAACTCTGAGGTTGACCTATGATTTATCTATAACTATACATTTGAAGAATGATTTACAACTCCTCAAACGTTTGACTATCCCGAACTTTTTCAACCTATCTAATCCCGGTCTGCTCTAAATCCTAGACCTATTCCCGTTTGGTCATGGCACCATTAAATATGCTACGGGCCGTGTGCACAGCACATTCCTTTCTATTACTCTTGCTCTTTCCTCTCGGAAACGGAGGCTTAAACTTCCTAACTACAATATCTATTAACCGATGACATCTAGTGATTTACTAATCTGTAATATAAATGTATCTATTAACCGGGAATAACTAATAACTGGCCGCCTGAATAATTTTTGTTTATTCTCCTTGTATCGGAGCCCTACAACTGATGATTCTCTGTATGACTGCTTGCTGACGGCGATGGCCTCGGTCCAGAGTACGGATCCTAAGTCCGTGTTTGTTTTTATGAGGGATGTTAATTCACACCACAGGGATTGATTGGGATCTGTGTCACCGACTGATAGCCATGGCGATACTGCGTTATACTTTTGCACTTTATGTAGTCGTGTGCAGCTAGTTCGTGGGTCCACGTATATTGCTGGCAATTGTCTCGACCTCGTTAAGACTGATGTCCCGGACTTGATGACTGTGTCAGTTGGCTCCCCTATTGGCACTTCAGACCACTCACATCTGGTTATGTCATTGAACCTGAACAACCCGGATATTCTTGTGGTAGACACCAGGAGAGTGATGTTCGTTAAGAGTGGGGCTGATTGGAATGCTATTACTGAAGCAGCAAGGGCGTTACCCTGGCGCCAGATTATTTGTAGGGACGATCCTATCTCTGAGCTCAACGACTTCACTGTGTCTATTTTGGAGAGGTTTGTCCCGAAGAGGACTATTCTTGTGAGGTCTCGGGACGAACCGTGGTTTGATGACCAGTCTCGGTTAGCTTTTGAAGCTAAACAAGCGGCTTATCAGGCTTGGCGGCGTTCACGTAACCGCACGTTGTGGCAGATATATGTGGATCGTACGGTCGTGGCTTAGCGTGTGTATGAGAGGGCACAGCATCGTCAGAGGCAATGTTCCAGGGAGTCTCTACTGAGTATTGACCATCCACATCGTTGGTGGAGTGAGCTTAAGGGTTCAGTTTTCGGTGCTGAACCTTCGTTGCCGCCCCTTGTTGGTCTCGGTGGAGGTATCATTGCTGATCCTTTGGCTAGGGCGGAACTCTTGTCTGCTCACTTTGATTTGAAGCTCAGCAGAGATGTGTTGCCATTCAATGCCTCATGGGTGTCACCCTGAACCTCGTTTAACCTCTTTGGCGTTCAGATCTGGTACTATCAAGGTGCTGCTTGAGGGTCTTGATCTTTATGGAGGTGTGGACTCGGTGGGTATGTTTCCTCTGTTTTATAAGCAGCTTGCTGACGTTCTCGCCTCTAAGCTTGGAGTGATCTTCCGGCGTTTGATACGGCTAGGGCATTTTCCCCATTGTTGGCGTACTGGGAATATTACTCCCATTCCTAAGGGTCCAGTGTCGCCCCATGTCGCCAACTACCGACCTATTACGCTGACGCCCATTTTGTCGAAGGTGTTCGAGAAATTGGTCGCTTTTAAGCTTGGACGTTTTGCTGAGGCTACGGGTTTGTTGCCTGCTGGTCAGTTTTCATACAGAACTGGTTTGGGCTGTTGTGACGCACTGTTATCGATGTCACACACACCATTTGCAGTATGCGTTGGATTGTGGGTCTGAGGCATGCCTGGTACAGTTAAACTTCAGCGCGGCGTTTGACAGGGTCAACGACAGGGGTCTATTGTACAAGTTGGAGTCGTTGGTGTGGGTGGTAGGGTTCTATCAATCATTCGTGATTTTGTTTCTGAGCGAACACAGTGTGTGTGTGTGTGTTGACGGCGTTTTGAGTGCCTCCGTCGCAGTGCAGTCTGGCTTCCCTCAGGGTAGCGTACTTGGCCCGCTGCTGTTCGTTCTATATACTAATGACATGCTCTCCTCGCTAGAGAACACGATGATCAACTATGCCGACGATTCCACCTTGATGGCAGTGATACCTGCCCCCAGCATGCGTCATAAAGTCGCCGAGTCTCTGAATCCCTAGGGATCTGTCGCGCATTACTGCATTGTGCTCGGCCTGGAGTATGAAGCTGAATGCCAGTAAGACCAAGTCTATGATTGCCAGTCGGTCTCGGATAGCTTTACCGCAGCATCCACATCTGAAGATAGATGACACTTTGCTTCAGGAGTCAAGCTCCTTGGAGATTCTCGGTGTTGTCGTTGATAAGAAACTTACCTTTGAGCCGCATATTAGGCGACTGGTGTCACGTGCTTCCAGTAAGGTTGGGCTCCTGCTTAAGGTTCATTCTGTGTTTGGTGACTGGGAGGTTAACCGCAGATACTTTTATGCGTTCTTGCTGCCCGTGTTGGAGTATTGGTCACCGGTTGGGGCTTCAGCTGCTGACAGTCACTTGCGTCTGCTGGACCGACTTGTTAGTTCAGCCAGCAGGCTGTGTGCCAAAAATGATCTGGTGAACCTGTCTCCCATAGGAGAGGGGTTGCTGGACTCTGTATGTTTTATAAGGTTTATAACGGTGAAATTTATTGGTTGTATTGCCCTCAGGGGCATATTGTGGCGGGCCCTTTCCCTGCCACAATATGTTTGGGCATCACGCACCCAAGGTTCCCGAGTGCCTTCTCCGCAGGAGATGTTGTAGCTTGCCGCAGTTCCTGCTGAC
>LQNS02015105.1:6057405-6102175 GCA_001587735.2 Parhyale hawaiensis | reverse complement strand
GAATGCCGAGATAAAATATTCCTACTGATGAAAAGCGTAATATTATTTTCGGTTGAGCTTCACTCTTGAATCGCCTCGCTGCGTCTAGGGTGGTTAAACACTGAATCTAATAATAATAATAATATTGGTTGTATTCTTCTCTCCAGTTCCGTGCCCGAACTGGAAATTTAGTCATATTCTAATTCCCCCCCTCAATTATACCAAAAAATAAGGCGAAAGATCAGTTACTAAAAATCGGCACGAATTTTCCGGATAACCCAATACTTTGGAATGTATGCTCTTTTGTGTAAATGTAAATTGTTCGGTGAACTTTAATTTTAAGATAGTGGGGTTTTTGAAACTTGAGCACAACTAATTGTTACTAACATTACTACAATCGTTTGACATGCATTGAGAGCTGTATAGAATGTTCGTTAACAAACAAAATTTTACTCACGATAGTTTTACGAGTATGTAAAGGAGAGGATTGGCTCTCTGTAAAGGAGAGCATAGGTACTGCTGCGATATCAGCTCATCACCGTTTTATTTTGCCGGAGACTTTGTAAAGCTCCTGTGGCATTTTTATTTTGTCGCCTACGTTCTTTCATTTTGTTACTGTTGAATATGTTCCTTTTTATTTAGTCGCCTGGTGTTACAGCATTTCGTGATGTTGCTACGAACACCGTGCCCTGCCATCCCCAATTTCTACGACATGCTTTGCATTCTTTTAATTTCTTTATAGCAGCGTCTAGTCGCTAGTAAGATTTGACGTTTCGCTGCATGACTCATTTTATTTTCACCATGAGTTTGGCTTTACGAATTTGGTACGTGCCATATATGCTGTACCATATCCACCGAACGCCAAATGCATGGTGATCAAAATCGCTTAAATTCACAAAAAAAAACTTCTAGTTGTGGACAGCTGTTCGGTGAGTATCATCAGATACTTGAGTAGTTCGGTAAGTCACTGAACGAGCGCGTCTAATCGTTATAGATTCTCGTCTAGTCATGGCTCTCCTTTGTTAAGTAGGTCTTGTCATGCAGCTGGTCAAGCATGGCACGTGGACAGTCAGGTGGTGGGGGTAATTGCAAGCTCATCTCATGTTTGGCAGGGATCCCAAGGTCGGGTCTATGCACCCTTATCCTTCTGTCGCACTTGACCCACTGTAGTTGCAACGGGTCTTTTTGCAACAGTATACGGACCCGTCCATCCTTCCTCGTCTCCAGCTGTCTTCCGCAGATACTGCCTTACTGGCGCCGGGTCACCTTGCATATATATAGGCTCGTGGCCTCTCACATTTCCTTCTTACCGTCATTATAAAATTTCTTCCTCGGCAGTGCCTTCTCTTGCCGCCAGACCAACTGTTGCATCGGTCTGCCGTACTTTGGCTTGTGGACGCGTCAGTTGCGTCATTTCTTTCCTCCTTACTGGCTTTCTTCTTCAGTATTGCTCTCCGCCCAACCAACTGTTGCGCTGGGTGCGGGGCTTATTAGAGGTTTCTTACTAAAATCATTCGGATTGGTGTTCTCTGTTTATCATCTTGCAATATATATAATTGGCGTAGTATCACCAGGGATGTAGAGTATTCAACGTGTCTGTGTATCGGTCCTTCCGTGGTGGCATTGAAGTGGCTTAATAGCGACTTGACCGCTAGCCGGTAAAGCAATAGGATGTATCACTGCTGCAGTTA
Organism: Parhyale hawaiensis; assembly: GCA_001587735.2. Taxonomy (NCBI): domain Eukaryota; kingdom Metazoa; phylum Arthropoda; class Malacostraca; order Amphipoda; family Hyalidae; genus Parhyale; species Parhyale hawaiensis. The sequence continues at coordinate 6,100,505 of LQNS02015105.1, read as the reverse complement.
CCCATCTGAACTATACACTGGAAGAGCACGAGAGGGTATGCAAGCAGTTGAAAATATTCTTTTGTGTGCCGCAGCCAATCCACTGAGATGGGGTCACGGGTGGGAGCTCCCGGCGTGCAGTATGTACAAGCAGCAAAGTACGTTCTTTGCGATAAAAACACCTGATTTCTCATCATTAACGAAGTAATATTTTAGCTACAAAGCAATAGTAATTAATCGTAAAAGACACTGTTATGCATCACAACGCTCTTGTTCATTCGTTGTTCATCACAAACGACAATGTGCATTGACACAAATTCAAACGACAAGGTACTTTAGAGTTAACTAATTTTGCTTAATGGCAAACAACCATTTTTCTGTGTGTAGAATCACGTGCGTAGTCAGTTATCGCTCGTTGCGTATTGGAGGTTGTAGCGAGAAAGTATTACCTCCTTCTGTTCTCTCTTTCTTACTGCCCATCAGGGGATGGGGGCATAGAATAGGAGAAAAGCCATGTAGAGTTAGGCTTGCCCATCCCCTGTGTTTTAGGGAGTGGCGCCCCTAGGGGAACCCATAAGTTACTTTAGCTTTGCTTGGTCTTTGGGACGCCAATCTTTTATTGCCGCTTTACTGTCTTCTATTTTCCTGCCCCTACTAATATGCTTTATTCTGTTCTTCCACTTCTTTCCGACTTGCTCCTCCGAAACATGAAACCCCCTCTTGCTTGGGTTCCACTTGTCTCTAAACATACTATATGCCCCTTCCTCTTTTGCAGCATAGGAGGTACTTGTGCCCAGTGAGGTTTAAGCAACGTATTCACCCACTCACATCATTTCTCGCTAGTATTGCACTGCTAGTAATAACTGCCAAGTATGAACACTAGGAATTGCTTATTAAAGAATATTCGCTAGCTTATTTATTACATTTAAGCCGAGCTGGTGCTCGTATGATGCATTCACTGTTGCCTATTACAATACTTGATTTAATATTTTATATGTCAACCTATTGGAGTATTGGCGATTAGCCGGGCGTTTCACTCTCGAAGGGTACTAGTAAGAGCTGGGGCGCTCAACAGCAACCTAAACAGTACTACTCACCGTAATGATACTTGAGATTAATAAGCATCTCGTATCTCTTATTGACTTGCATATCACAGAGGGATAACTGGAAACGCTATGTGTGATTATAGCTACGAACGTGCTGACGTATTCATTTCCTGCTTTGCTGCTCATGCTGCGCAGTGCAGGCGTGCGTTAAGAGGAGTTGCGTCTCTGTGCCAGTAGATTACCCTACACTGTAAAAAATTTATAAACTAATTTGACGGGACTTACAGTGTTTTTGCTGCCGTAATTCGTAAAATTGACTGATGTTGTTGCGAGTCGACACAAAATACAAAATTCGAAAGACAACTAGAGCACTGTGAGAGTGCATACCTCCGCCAAGCAAGGCAGCGGTAACGAAAAATTCAAATCGGCTCTGAAACCATGATTTTCTTTCTATCAACATCAAAATCTGATCACTTGTGCCTTTTGATGATATTAACAGTGTCTGTAATTTTCTTGGAGATCCGTTTATAACTTTTTGAGTTATGCTGCTACTTACAAAAATTTTAACAAACCTAAGTCAAACACACAAAAGGACAAGCCGATCACAACCAAAATTTAATCAATTATGTATTTTAACACGACTAATAATTCCTAAAAAATTCATAAAGATCCATCCATAAATTTTGAGTTATTGCGCGAACAAACAGTCAAACACACGAACGAACCGATCATCACCAAAATTTAATCAATTATGTCTTTCAACATTACCAACAATTCCTTCTTCTACTACCACCACTACTACAACTACTCGTTTTCTAATCATTTGATTCTGATCTACAAACATGATGCATGTAAATTTTGCCATGCTTAATAACTCTAAATAGAACAACTTATGTTTTATCCGATAATCCGATAAACCCACTTACCTCAGCACTGATGTTAGTCTAGCCGCGCCTATCTGCAGTGACAGGGCAACATGCGAAAACGCGTCAATACCAGTGAACTTATATTAGTTTTCCTCTTAGCAAATGCACATAGTCTGATAATTTTCAGTCATATATTACATCATCTCAAAGGTCTTGAAATAGGCTTTCATCATTGGTTTTTCGTTTTTCACGAGTGTGACTCTTAATTTGTGTAGCCGATTTTGAATTTAAATGTCATTTTTCTAGTTATTTTATTTTATTTTTTTCAAATTTTTACATGTGCGCATAGAGCATTAAAAAATGTACTTTGCTACCAATTTTCATAAAAATTGCTTGAAAATTGATTTTTCACAGCGAAAATTGTTTTTTGGAATAAAAATTAAGAACGCTGCGACTTTTTAAAAATTTGAATTTTACCAAAAAAAATTACGCCACTCGGTACGGCTATGATAACTTTACTTGTGGTTAAAATATTTGCACTGAATCTTCCAACACCCTGTATAGTTTTATTTTTTAGGAATATTCTCGTATTGAATTCTTCCAAAATATTTTCAAAAGCAAAACCTCGTTGAAATTTTTACTCTGATAGGTGTGTAAATTATACTTTGGTGCACGCATCGCTCCGATAACTGCCCCCAAACGCTCCTGCAACTACTCCAAACGCTCCTATAAGTGCTCTAAATGCTCCGGTAACTGCTCCAAGCGCTCCCATAAGTGCCCCAAACGCTCCTGCAACTACTTCAAACGCTCCTATAAGTGCTCTATATGCTCCGGTAGCTGCTCCAAACGCTCCCGTAAGTGCTCCTGATGCCCTTTCTTATCGCTACTATTGCACACTGAATAGCGCTGCAAGTGCTCCTTTTAACCGCTACTACAGCTCTTCCTTGAGAGCTCCAATGTCCTAGCTCTAGTTATGGCACTAACAAAGCATAGCCAGACAAACAAACAAACGGATGGACGGATCTTCACCAAAAGTTATTCATCTGTTCCTCCTAGCATACCTAACAATCCCTGTAAATTTCGTCACAGTTCGTCCATCACTTTTTGAGTTATCTTGATGACAGACAGAAAGACATACAAAGAGACGGACAAACTCGACGATAACATAACCTCCTTGGCGGAGATAGTTACATCTAAATGAAAACATTTTCTAATGGTATTCCCCGGCCGCACTATCGTCTCTCACGACGATTCTGCGTTCACGTAAGCTCTTCTGCGCGCGCCACCACTAAAATAAACACTACCTAGGCAAACCTAACCTAGCCTAACCTAACCTACCCTTCCCTAACCTAACCTACCCTTACCTAACCTAACCGAACCTTCTAACCTAACCTTACCTTACCTAACCTTCTAACCTAACCCAAGCTAACCTTCTAACCTAACCCAATCTAACCTTTCTAACCTTACCTAACCTTACCTAACCTAACCCAACTTAATCAGCGATACCGCGAGCAGCGCGGCGCACCAACTTGAACGCCGCTCACGCGCACACGATCGGCGTACACAAACACGCACACATCTCCTTCGTGAGAGACGATAGCGCTCCCCGGGTAGAAGTTTCGGTTAGTAACATTATACCGGGTGTCTAAAAAAAAAGTTATATTTTCAATTGATTATGTTTTAATACCCATCAAACAAAAATTAGATCCTATATGGGTTGGGAATGTATCTTATATACCGAAACGCAGCAGCCAGTTGAAAATATACATTTTTTTTTAGACTCCCAATAGCTATTCAAATTGAGTGGTCTGCTTTTGGTGAAGCGGTTGCGGTTATATTAGCGAGGCAGAAAGCTTCAAGTTTCATATTACTGACGACAATCGGACTCTAGCCTCTCGGCCAGAAAACTTAGCCTCTGTGGCAGTGGCAGATAAGCTTGAATGCAGGATGGGGTATATGGGACCGAGAGTTACACAGCGTTCCCATGGTTATAGAATCAGCGGACCCACGGTTGTTTCAAGACAGGCAAATCTTCCAAAGACAACGTAACCCGTCATGTTCTGCTGTCCTTCTCAGGGAAAGACGGGTATTGGAGACACCCGAATTAGGGTGGAGCATATGTGGCCTGAATTTCTACGTTGTCCAAATTGGCGCTCGGCGGCTCCTATGTTGAGCCGGTCGCTGCGGCTGCCGTTTTGCTGCCGTGTTGGATCTCCTCACGTTGTGTTCTGAAGTACTACTACCAACTGCATTCAAGAGTTGAAGCTTCGTATGAATCCAATCTATCAGCTTCTGGATGCGGCGTAGTTTAGCAAACTCGTTGAGTTTTTAACAGGAAACTAAATTGGCTCACGACAATGTGTTTACAGTGATAGCCTACCATAAAACTGGCCATCTCTTTCAAAAAATTTCCTCTAGAACAAAACGGGGAAAAGTTCTTGTGAAGCTTGGATATCTATAAATTTAACATGACTCTTCGGGTCATTTTCACTGCCAGTTTCCGGCAAAATTTATAATTTTTATATCACCCCCTGGGGTGGTATAGGGTCGACCATAGGTCACTGGGCTAGGCTAGTTAGGTTTGCCCATCCTTTGTTATGGGGAGCAACTACCCAGCAGCGACCCTGTAGGTTACCTTATCCATTTCTATGTGTTATAAACGTCTTTCCTTCGTATCAACGATGTTTTATTCCACTTTCATATTTCTACTGTTTTTTTTTTTGCCCTTCTTCTTTCCCGACTTGTTCCCGTGCGCTTTGATTCTCGGTATATATGGGTTCCTCTGCTGTATGTTCTTCCTCCAAGAGGCCCTACCCTTGTCAGAATATTTTTGTGCCTCTCGAACCCAAGGGCTGTACCGAGTGCCTTCTCAGTAAGAGATGTTGCAGTTGGCCGCAGTTCCTGCTGAGAAGGTTAGTTTCTTTAGGTAGGTTATCTATGCTTCTACTTGTGTCCCGCAAGGTGGGCCGCCGAATGGGGGTAAGCGACTCATTCCATGGGACTCCTGTCCACAGCTTATTCACTGTAAGTAATCTGTGCTCCTGTCTGCTCCCGTGTGGGGGCCACGGAAGGGATCCTCCGCACGAGTACTTTCCTCGAATTCATTCAGCCGAGCCGTTTAGTGATGGAGGTACTTAGTGCGTTATTTCCCGCTAGTAGTAGCGCATTCAGCCTACTGAGACCTTCGGGCAGGAACGTCGAGATAAAACATTCAGTTACTGATGCGACATAATAAACAGTCGCAATGCTCGGATCACGTCGTATGGCGTGGGTGCAGTGGTAAAACCTGGAGTAAAATCAGTACTATATAATAATTCACGTTGTGTTTTTATTTATTTATAAATATATTTATATCTTTCCTGTCACGCTCTATGGGAATGAGATAGGAAGAGATTCAAGAGAATCTATAACAGAGGGACCTGAGCTCGCTTGCTTTTGAGAATAAGATAGGAAGAAATTCAAGTGAATCTAACAGAGGGACCTGAGCCCGCCTGCTTTTGAGGCAGAATTCTGAATTTTTATTTAAGAAACCTTTAAAGAAGTAGAAAACACAGGAGACAACGGGGGTTTCGGTGAAATATTAATTTTCTGCCGTCAGTTATAATGACGGCTCGGGCCACTAGTTGTGATAATGATGATCTTCCTAAGAGTTCACCTTCGTAGTGTAAAGGGAAACTTAATCTATTTACCATATAGCCTATAACTAATAATTCCAGTGTAGTAAGAGTTACACCTTGATTGGAACTTTTCTCCTTTCGCGTGCCTACTTTACTCTTTGATTCGGCTTAGGTTTAGATAATCCTTCAGATGATCTATATTTTTACTGCTCATCCATTGCTTTTCCAGTTTGCTTTTCCAACCTCGCCCTCCTCAAACTGTTTGACAGAACTAAATACGGCTCCTATCTTCTACTGGTACGGGAGTTCAAGAGAACTGCCTCATAATTCCCGTACGTGTTATTCAACGCCCGAATGTTTCCTGAGTCGTTGCAAACCAAAATGTACCTATGTCTATTTTTAGGCCGTGCCAAACTCCCGCTCGCTCTCTCATAGACACGCCACTGCATACGTTAATATACTTCCCCATGTGTTTCCACTATTTAGTCGAGTTACCCCTCAACATGATGCAAACTTCATGAGGTAGCTCTTACAGTACAAAAGGTCACCGCTGAGCGTACGTCTGTATTATAGCTATTAGCTAAGTTACTCCTTCGACTGATATATCCCGCTTTGTATTTCTTGTATTACGTAGCTGCATTGCATGCGAGCTTTGCAGTGTAATTGCGTACCAAGTATTTGATTATATTTGTGTCCTTGTGATCCAACGATTGTGTACCGAATTTAAGAAATGCTGGGCGCCTTCATTTGTACTAGTGTTCCTAAGGGGAGACGACCTTCGGTTTTCCGTTAAAAACATTCCGAAAATTGCTTGTTTTCGCCATATTTCCTAGTTAAGGAGATATCAGCTATATATATACCTTTTGAAGGACGAGTTACATCTGAGAGGTAACTCATCCGGAAGATCGCTGTCGCTGTCGGGCACGCAAGGAGCACAAATTTATTAGCCTTAACGGACTGACTATGGCGAAGGCAGCACCCCAGATCTTCCCAGGATCCCTCTGTTGAAGCATTGACAGACTCAGTACGGTGCTGGCAACACCCTTGGGTTTTCAGAGATCTATCATAATCTGGGAGGTGAGGAGGGGCTCCTACGCTTGCCCAGGTAGCTAACAGAGTAGCTCAAGCCGGACGGCCCGCGAGTGTTACCAGTGACCGTCTGATAGGTAGCTAACTGCCACGGCCAGTCAGCACAAGCCGGATGGCCCTCGAGAACCATTAAGGACCGTCCGCACAAGCGAACCCTTACATCTACCGGTATTTACCTACCAAAAGATTTGCTGTGGTGTTCGGCAAGTCAGCTGGCTGAGCAAGTGTCACTGGTAAAGTTTCGAATATCTTTTCAAATTGGAAGTTAATTAGAACTCGAAAGCTGTGCACTTTTCTGCTGTTCAAACGGGCTTGGTACCTATGGAGACCCTCAAACTGTCGTTCAAACCCTCCATTAAGATTGCGGCGAGCCCTGAGAGTAAAGTTAAACCCAAGCTACCGCTACGAATAGTAAAAATAATAATCTCAGATACCTGTGGGGGTTTGGAGACTAAAATTAGTAGTATTATGTTTATGGTATCTACATTCGTACTGGTATGTGTAACTGTTCCTAAATTTCTCATAATATTGTTACCTTGAACGCGACCACTGGCCATCGCCCTCGATATTCACTCCGAGCGTCTTATCTAAAGCGTGTCCTAATTAATGCGTCATCGTGTCTTCCTGTTATACGGATGAGGATGTCCTCAGTAACGTAAGGTAGCGCAGCCGTCTCTGCTAATGAACTCGTTCTTAGCTACGGACAAGAAGGGCGGATTATCGTGGAATAGTTGGTGCAGAACCCAGTTTTTTTTTTTTTAATTTGCGATTCTTCGCAATTCATATCCATCAGATACAGCCGATATTATACGATATCATATGGCTAAATTTCTTCTGTTTACTTGCTGAAATTCAGTGCTTGGAACTATGGTTGGTCGTTGGGGTTGGAGGATGGTACAGTTTCGCCGATCTTGAATTGACCGCGCTCTCTTCTTCCGATATTTTAACACTACCCTACCGAGAGCGCCAAGTGTCAGCTTTCCGTCAGGTATGAAGCGATGCGGTTGCTGCGAGATGCCATTATGTTTAGGTGGTCAAATCTAATGTTGAGCTTGCAGGTGCATGCATCCGCATGAGAATATCACCGCCACCGCTCGCGTTAACCCTGAGGTGTCGAAGCATAATTTATTTTGCCGTCATATATAGCGGCTCTGTGCTGCTGCATTTTCTTCGCGGGACATAGAGAGCAAAATGACATGCCGTATAGGGTCATTCCGTCATTCGTTCGTGCTCGTTTTTCATTTTGATTCACTCTCCTACTGATGATGCTTTTTTCTATTCTTCTTCCCTCCCTTCTTGCTGTTCTCACACATGTTAGGTCAGTGTGGGAGCAACCCTCTGACATCAGTTCCCTTTTGATACCCTGGAAATGGCAGAAACGCTCGCTTATGCGCTACTGCTGTTGGATTACCTACATGTAATTACCGAACACGTGCATATGCGCCTGTTACTCTTGTTATTGCATTGTTTGATACGTTACAAACAAAGCAGGTACGCGGGTCATTATACAGTTGAAATTATTCGTTTACCTACTAATGGATAAACAAAATTCCCTTACGTAACGGCTCTTTACGTTGAGTGTCTTAACCGACAGTGAGTTCGGCGCATTTGGTGGTGCCGATTTACAGTCCGTATTTACTATATATATTTATTGGCTGCAAGGGCTCGTTTTCCCGTAGGAATGCAGTAGGAGAAGGAACAGTCATTGCGAAACGGTGCAGCCTGCGTAAGATGAGCGTTATTGACTAATTTTCATCCTAGTAAAACGTGAGGGAACGGTGTTTTTCGGCGCTGTAGTCGAGATGATTCTGGAAATGTAATAATTAAGATTATTGTTAAGCCGACTGAACGGAGCTGAGTTTTGCGCCGACACAAGCACAGTCGCGTTGCGATTAACACCAAAAACTCGAACCACAGTAACGACTCAAAGGCTGAGCAGTGAAGTTCCTGAAGGGCTGAACTAATGGGACCAGCTTATATAGCTTAAAATGAGCGAGTCGAAGACGCCTGATAATAAATGAGGTGTCTATGGAGGAATATTTCACTCCTCTTTATTGCTATATAGAACGGAGTGCAGATATGAGCGGGGACTGCTGTGCTGGGGTGGGCAGTGCAGGAGCCAGTCACAGGGAGCCAGCAGTCAATAAGACATTACGCTAGGGACGCCGCGAGTATGCTGGGAATGTGGCGGGAGAATCTCTTGCAGTGCTGCAGAAATAGACCAGAGAGCCGTGGTGGGTGGTGGTGCAGAGGTCCTGCTTGTACACTGATGGAGAATGGAGTGCCATACTGATCCGGGTCTAGTACGTGGTATATCTACGTAGCGGTAATAGTACTATGGGTCTATAGTACCTTATGTGGCCCACCTCATAGTATGGGCTAAATCGGGTTAGTTGAAAATATGTTAGGATGGGAACTGTCGTAATTCTAATAATTCCTGCCAAATTCAAATAATTCCGACCCTACTTAATATCCTTCAGTTATTTCAATAACTAAAAAAATCCATCTATTAGTAAAAAATCTGAACGTCAAGATAACAGTGGCAAACTGTCACGATTGGAATACAGTTCAGATTATCCGTACTATTTCGCGTCTCGCTCGCAAGGTTGCTCAACTTTTCCAAGTTCACCAAGTACCTAACGTACGAAACACAAGTACAGCGAGATGAAAGAGGGAGAGCTTGTCTGTGAACCGTCCTCGGTTGTTTACATTGCCGCTCGAAGTTCCAGGTAACTTTTATTTTCACCTACTATTAGGCTTCTATATTCGGATGGCTGAGGAATTCCGGAGAATGTGGCTATGAGGTGGTTTAGTATCCGGACCACGATGGGCGGACTTGGACACTAAATTCTAATCCATCCAAATGCGCGAAAAGGGCAGAGAATTTGACCAAAATAGAGTTTCGTGTCTGAGGGAAATGCTGTCTGGCTAAAGTTATATTTTGAAGGCCAAAATTATTTTAGTAGGCGGGATAAGAACCCGAGGGGGGGGGGGGGAAGCCGCATCTTGCACGATTCTGGCACCGGTACGGTTCGCTGGTCTTCGATTTTGCTCCGCTAGTTTCTACTTAGTACACCTTGTACAGCACATACGTTTAGCTATGTCATTGCCTTGCCTCTTTCGCTACGATCATTTGTTATCTTGCGTACGATCACCTATAAAATTGTTGCATCTTTGAATCTTCAACTGACTGTAATTCCAAAGTACAGAAGACGGGAATTAACTCGGAGTCGTCAGTTGAGCCTTTCTACGTGATTTTATGGAGCTTCTATGCCGGAACGAAATAGCACATCATCAGCTCTTCAAAAAATGACACCAACTGAACATGCATCACAGTAGGTACTGTGTAGCTAAAATGGGTGCTTAATGTAACTTGTAGTACGCGTAACACCTGAATTTCATGTGTCTGCACCGTCTTGCTGCCACCCGTGGGGTCAGAGCCTGGTCAGACACGTCGCTATACTCTCCTGTCTTGGTCACATCATCATGTCTTGCGTCTTAATTTCCTTTTCGTCGTATTCATACCAAGCTGTATAAATTACTACAAGGTTTGTTTGCGCCACTGCCGTCCTATGAGGGTAAAAACCATTGTAGCGAGAGGGCCCCGACTTGTAATCGTGGCCCCGTCTAACGTAGACTGCTGCCTTGCCACTCTATATGTTTTTCGATAACAGTACCTAAAGGAGAGAGTATCCTCGTAGCAAAATAACAGCTTGAGTTATGTAGGGTTAACTAAAGTGCCAGTTTCTCGTGGGAATGGAACGGTTTGAAATTCCTGTCATAAAGGACGCTAAGAGTTGAGTTCGTCTGTCTCCATGCTTACGGGGCTTGCTCGCGCTATAGGGAGGCCGGCATGGATCACCTTGGTCTTAGTTACGAATTTTTTAATTCCTGTCTCCTTGCCTACTGTGCTTCCGGTCATTCCTCTGCATTTCCTCTTCATGCCTGTCTTGCTCTTCCGTTCCGTAGTGAACCATTTTTCGATTTCCTGCCATTCTTGACCTATTGCATGTGCCTTCTTTTTCCTATCGTGACAGTTGCTAGTAAACTAGTTTCGTGGGTGTCATCGATTGGGACCGTTCCAGCGAGTTGAGCTAATGTTGGTTTTGGCTCTTCGGGAACTTCAGTCATGAACGTTGGTTCCGCAGGACAGAGTTTAAGGCCGTCCTGGTAGCAATCGTTTGGGAATAGCGCCAACATTCGATCTATTCATATAAAGTAGCAATACGAGCGTTTGTGACTTAACTAAATTCTAAACAAAGTAGGTAACTCTATTATAACCCGGCTGTATTACTTTACTACAAGGTTTTTTGTCCAATAGTAATCCTACGGCAAAAGCCATGTTGTGAGGTAGCACATCGATAACTTAGTAATTAGCGCCTCGTTCTCGTGCCTATTTACCCTTGACCGTGTGGGACCGGCGCTCTGTCCCGTCTGACCCCAGAGTAGGTCTCTGCGCCCGCAGGTGTTGCATCTTTTGCGCAGCTTTTCTGCTTAATTGTTTGGCCTTGGGGAGGGGGGGGGGGCATGACAGCATGCCGTGTTGCTGTCACCCTGGCTAACCTTCCCCCTCCCATCTGTTATTTTTTCACCCAGCTTAAGTAAATGGGAGCAGGAAAGGACACATATGTTTATCGTTGCGTAATTAGTTCAGTCGGTGTTCTATTCCCGGCATGCAATTAAAACTAGAATCCTTGTTCGTCGTTCAGCTTACCAGTAGCAAGGTTACGGACGCGCTAATTGAGTACACACCAGTGAAGGAAAACGTTTTGGTGCATTTCTTCCAGTCGTAATCTCTGGGGTGAGGGGACGCAGTTGTTTATCGGGTATTCCGTCAATACAACTCCGTACCCTGAGAGCCGGTGGTCGACTGCGGCCGTACTCTCCTCTGGACCCTACTGGACATTTATATACCTGCAGCACGATCCAATGCATGCGGATTTCTGAGATGGGGTGTGCGGTCAAGGCGACTTTGCCTCTTTTTTTTCCAGAGTTACGGGCGTCTTGGGATTGCTCCGTGCTCCATTTGGGTTATCCCATCCCCTGCCGCCGGGGCGTGTCGTTTTAACCCTAAGCCCACGGACCACATTCAAGTATATCGTAAGAATAGTGTTATTTGCATCGTAAAGAAAACTTGATACTCGGCCGTATAAGGTTAATAATTGCCTCCGCCAAGGAGGTTATGTTTTCGTCGTGTTTGTCTGTCTGTCACCAAGATAACTCAAAAAAGTTATGAGCCGATTTGGACGAAATTTGCAGGGATTGTTAGGCAGGTTAGGAGGAACATATGATTAATTTTTGTTGAAGATCTGTCAATCCGTTTGTTTGTTTGTCTGCCTCATTTTTCTCAATGCCATAACTCAAAAAGTTATGGACGGATTTTATGAAATTCACGTCAGTTATTAAGAAGCTATATAACGAAGAGTAAATGATAAAATTTTGGTAATGATCCGTTTGTTCGTTTGTCACTGTTTTTAATTTTATGCTTGTTAGCACAATAAATTGGAAAATAATGAACGGATCTTTATGAAATTTATAGGGATTGTTAGTAAAGTTAAGACATAAATGATTAAATTTTGGTGCAGATCGGTTCGTTCGTTTGTATTTTTGACTCATGTTTGTCATAACGTTTTTTAGCAATGTAACTTTAAAAGTTATGAACGGATCTTCAAGAAAATTGCACAAACTGTTATTACTATCAAAAGGCACAAAATACCACAAATGCTTAGATTTTGGAGTTGATACGATAAAAATCATGGTTTCAGAGCCAATTTGAATTTTTTACTACCGTTGCCTCGCTTAGCGGAGGTATGCGCTCTCAGAGTGCTCTAGTATTTAACTATTTATAGTAGTTTGGTGTCATACGTTTCCTAAAGGCGCATTGTAATGCATTCAGTGAAGCTGCCCGACGCCAACTATTAATTATTGGTATATTTGCTCGGTCCATGGGGCAATATTTTGACATGTTAACGGCACCTTTTGTGTACCCGAAATACTAGTTTTATAGGCCATAGCGACATTCACGAGGTCGTAAACTGCATGGTGATCGCCCTTCAGTAAATGTTGGACATTTACGTGCCGTAGGAGGGGCGTGTTGCGGGGAAATTGCTGGGAAGTGATACAAATAATCTGTCTTTGTAGTTAATATAGGTAGGTAGGTACTATCCATTCGATGGTTTTCTCAACAGGTCAGGTGAACGTACTGGCGGCGGCTATATGTACATTTTGACTTTAACTCGAAAAACTCCCTTTTTGCAGGAAGACCAGGCATACACCACTCGTAATTCTGGGCAATATGAGATTGCCTTTTTTATTTTATGCGCTGCCTCCTGTCCTAGGTAATAAAATGGCAAAAATATGAATTGATACATACGGTTGTTCTCATTCTATTCTAAACGTTGTTATTGCTGCGCCATCCCTGTGGGGCGTACGATGGGCCATGGCGTATGTTGCATCCCTGAGAGACCCCATGCATAATACTTGCTGTTCGGGATATCTCGACTTTGTGCCTAGTTTGCTTCTCTTCATTTTTGTACCTACTCCTGCCAACGATACTTTGCTCTGTTCTTCCTTTTCTGTCTCGGCTTGCTGTTCCCTTGCGCACTGATCCAGAGTGGTAGTACCTTCAAGAATGAATATCACGTGTCTCTCGATATACTATATGTCCCTTCCTCTTTATAAAACACCTTTGCAGTGGCTGTGGAGGCATAACCCCAGAACATGGTCGTGGGGTATAATATAGGCCTAGTTATACCCTTTGTTATGTGGTATATCCATTATCCATGTATAAAATTTGTCGTATTCATAGTAGTAATTCCCACGACCGTGCTACAGGATTAAATTAACTTACGGAATAATAATAATTATATTTATAGGAGAGTCTAGCATTCATTTGGTGGCTACACGATGAGCTAATGTCGCATGGTGGTTTGCAGGCGTGCACGTCGTACGTAAGCAGCGCAGCATCGGTGGGCCGACGGTGGCAGCGGCAGTTGCAGCACGAGAGGGAGCAGCGGGCCCGGCTAGAGGAGATGGTGGAGCAGCTCGCTCGGCAGCACTCCCACCTCGAGCAGGAGGCCAAACAGCATCATCAGACCCAGCGTACTGCAGCCACTGCCGCTGGACACGGTCAGTGCTGCTCCTTAATTTGCCCTTAGCTGGTGCTTGTGTATGTAATTGCATGCATGTTTTAAAGCGGTGGTTTAATGGTCTGCGGCCGGATTTTATTACTGTTATGTGATCTTCCTGGAAATGAACCGTTGTTCAATGCTTTATAAGGAGTGAGAGTTTATTGGTATGTGGGCGGATTTTACTGTGGTTCCGTGACGCTACTGGAAAAGAATATTTACTCTATATGAGTTTAAGAGCAATAATTCATTACCAGATAGGAGTATTTTACTGGTGTTATGTGGCCCTAATGGACATTAAGAGTTGTTTTATTAATGACTTATTTAACAGCGACAGTTTGATGGTGATAAACAGCCTTAATAAAATCACTATACTGCAGATTTGGTGCCGTGCTATAATCTGCTGCAATAATAGCTGTTGCTTGTGTCTGTCAATAAGGCTGTCAGGAGCATTTAGTGTAATGTCTTCGGTAGTACCAGCGAAAATGTTGAAATGTTGTACGACTGCACATTTGTTAACAGTTATGCAGTAGTCCAGAATGCGAGTATGGCCAGTTTTAGTTTGGGTTAATTACCTGTAATGTTAGGGAAACATAACTTTCATTCCGGCGCCTGAACTCTCCAGTGTGCAATTATTATCAGCGTACCACTGTGTTGGAGTCTGGTGTCTTCACACAAGTTTTGCGGAGTCGGATGAATCAAGTCGGACTTCGGCTTTTGACTTCAGGCAATTCCGACTCCTGGTCCCCAGAAATGTCGGACTCCACAACCGTGCTCCACAGTATGAGCGTTTAGAACCCGTCAGGAGCAAAGTTGCAAAATTGGAGTTGGAATCAGGCACCTACTGGGTCCACGAGTGGAGGTGGAATGTAGTGGCCTATTCCGACTCTTGAAGTCCGATTGAGAGTCATTTTATATGCATTAAAGTTTATTCACAATTTCAGGCCCTAAGTGATGCCTATTATATGATGTCATTGCAAGTTTAAAAAAGAAAAACATCTTTCTTTAGCTTAACCCTGTGGTAAAATTTTGTGTGAGTGGTTGGTTGGACTTTGATATTTTTAAGTACTTACTAGATCTGCATTCCCGAGAGCGCACGCCTCCGCCAAACAACACAGTGCTAAAAGGCCCAATGGTAGACGGACAAACGGACGGACGTTTCATCATTAAAATTTTATAATGATCTGTCTGTAACCTTTTGGCTGAGGTAAAGCTAGTTGTAGCAAGGAGTGGTGTAGGAGTCTTAATTAATCAGGAGTTGGAGTCTGACAAATAGTGGGTCCAAGAGAAGAAGCCGGAACTTATGCTACCCTGATGGCCATAACTTACCACCTTCGCTTGCGGCATAATTTAGTCACTGCTGGTGGCATAACTTACAGTCACTGCTGGTGAGATGAAGCTGCATAAATGTTTCCCCATAGTAGGATGCCTTAGTCATGTGGCAGGTGAGAGCTGCCTGCTTCGCACAGCACACCTGCGTGCTGCTCTGTTTGTATGCGTCGCCTTTGTCAGTGAGGTCAGCTGTGGAATATGCACTGCTCGGCGTCTCGTATTTCCTGCACCGCTGTACACATCCAGCCCAGGTGCTGGATTTGTTACCCATGGAAGCAAGGTTGCGGATTTGGGAGGTAGAAGGTCCGGCTGTCGCTGTTGCAGCGGGAGGTGAGGGGGCTGTCGGACTCAGGTTCCTTCAACTTTTGGCACCCAATGACCTTTTGGCCTCGTACCGTACCCGAGTTGAAGAGACGGGAGAGGTAGACGTTGTGGACAGCAAAGAGTACGAGTCGGATAGTCGATTGTTTCAGGAGTCGGAGTCGACGAAGATTGACCTATATGTTATGTGGGACTCTCAGGGGTTGGAGGCTTGTGGGGCGAGGACAAGGTGTTGAAGTTAGACAACGTCCTTACGCCTCAAATTGTGCACCTCAGATTCAAGGTAGAATAACGAATGCTACCGTTGCCTGCTACCGGGCTCACGAAACTTATACTCTGCAGGAGCTGTATCTCTTCGTGTATCTTTCTCTACATCCTGTCCCTATTCTGGTGCTCTTTGTCATTTTTCAAATATCTTTTAAGTATCGTAGTCGTACACTCTGAGATTACTTGCGTGCTTTACCGTAGTAGTCGTTTTATCTGGATGCAATTTAGCTGTTTATATTAGTTTGTCAAGTAAGGTAGATCGTCTCTTCATCACCCTTCAGGGGACACAGAATGCACCATTCGCCATAGGGTTAGGTTCACCTATCCTATATTGTTGGGAGCACCGCCCTCAGAGGGATCGTGTAGGTTACTTTAGCTTTAGCTAGGCCTTCGGGGCGCTATGTTTTGTGCCTACTTTGCTTCCTACCTTTTTCCGTAGCAACTTTTGGGGCCGCCGCGGCGCCGCCCAAAAGCTGAATTGTGGTTTTAGCTTCTTAGGCGACCCTTATTGTTTGTAGGGTTCATGCTTCTAGCCTTCTACTGATACTTTATTTCGTTCTTCCTCTTCTTTCCTAACTTGTTGTGCCTATGCGCATTTATCCTGTGTGGGAACACCCTCGTGCATGGGTTCCACGTTTATCTCTGCATACTATATGTCCCTTCCGTTTCCTCTTTTAGAACAGCTAAGTAGCTACTGAGTTAGGGAGGCTTAACCTTTCTTATATAACAATACCTACCTCTTGATTGATTGGTGTTGATTGATTGTGGCAAGCGACCCGCCTCACGGGACTCCTGCTCCCTCCAATGTGGAGCGATTACCGCGGTTGACCCTCGGCCCAAGTGTGGCTGTAGCTATAGTGTGCCTGCTCTGTCGTCTCTTTGATATACTTGGCGCCTTGTTTCGTGCGATAGTGCGCTCGTCAGAATTATAAGACTTCTAACTTCCAGCAGATATGCCGAGATAATATATTTGTATCTATTATATTATATATATATACCTGCGGGTCGGTGTGGTTTAGAATCGCAGCACTAGCAAACTCTTCATTACCAGCTACGTATTTTTTGTTGTGCTCACTGTAGTTCTTTTTTTTTTTTCTTTTTGCTTGATACTGTGTGCACCAGTTTCCCGCTCTTCTTGGTATACATGCGTAGGCTAGCTGCACTTCTGCTGATGGCTCTCCAATTATAATTATGTAGCTTACATTTATTTTCTTTTCCTTATCTATGGATCGTTCGTATTTGCTGGCTGACATTTTTCGTTTTCCTCGTTTCTGTCTTTGATCACAATGTACGATTTGGGAAAGATACCTTAACACTAAACCTATGACACCAATACTTATGATATTGTGGCGTCTGTACAGGCGGTGTGCACAGCGAGGACGAAGATGACCAGTTCCAAGACGCTGTCGAGGAGATCAGGGAAGAGATCTCCCTGCCGGCTCCCTCACACAAGCGCTCTATCTCTGACATCTCACAGGTACTCACCTCTTGTGTAGAGCATCTTTCGCCTTCTCTGTTAGACTATGATCTTACAGAAGTTGCTATTTGTAGTGTGGCTTTGTTAATTCTTCTCCGCCCCTAGGAATCATTCGTTCGCTATTTAAGTTCATGATACGTAATTGTAGTTTAATGCAAATGTTCAAGGAGCGTCGTTGATGAGTAGGAGTGTGCTCTTACCCAAGATGTAGATGCTTTTTGATTTGCTCAAAACTCCACGGTGCTGGAAGCAGGTTGTGCATTGGATATACTCACTAAGCAGTCCTCATCTTCTTACGGGGTGTATGACGGCCACAATCCTTGTCCGAATAGCTAAATGCGTAATGAACCTTTGGTTACCTTAGTTCCATATTGCAGGTTTTTTAATTCATTTTTTCCCTGTGGAGCTAGGTTTTTAAGCGAAGGGACTGCAGTTTAGAGAGATGCAAGTCATGTGAAGTTAGGAGATGTAATTGTAGTATGTTCATGACCGTATACGTTTTTTCTGTAAAATTAGTGTTTTAACCTTGCAACTTCCGCGTGAAACACAACTTTTCGTGGGAATAGCGCTAATTAAAGGTTCACTTTGTGGGTGGTCATTTTCGGCACTCAAGGGTTGTGTGATGTGATAGCAATTTTGCTTGAATGTAAGTGATGTAGTAACTTCAGTACGTGCATCTCCTGGCCTTATTGTTGTTATTATTTAGCCTCCAAGGAGTGTAGTTTAAGCGCCGCCCTCTTTGACCGCATGCAGGAAATAGGTTGAGGCTTTTCGATCCTGCAGCCGAGTGCTGAAGGCCCAGGTCCACGTTACGCTTGCGGTTAAGCCGCGCCTCAGTCAGATCAGAAGGCGTGAGCGCCTGGCCCCGTAGGCAGTAGTGAAAGAAATTCAAGTGATGCCATCGGTTCAAAAGACCGTAAGTTGCTGATATATATAGAGGCTGAAAACGACGTGTAAACCCACCGACGTATAAGTAAACCTTCATTTCTTGTAAGAACAGCCTTAATAATGCTATGTAAAAGCATGGGTAGCAGGCGTTAGAGGGTTATTATTATATTATATATTATTATATAGTTTAGGCCTCCGTCTCCACAACAATGGCGATCTAACAGAGGAAGAAGCAAGGGACATATAGTTTAACGATAGGAATATGGGGATTCCATGCACGAAGGTGTTCCCACACAGGATCAACGCGCATGGGCACAGCAAGTCAGGAAAGAAGAGGAAGATTAGAATAAAGCATGAACAAGTAGGAGTGTGAAAATGGAAGGAAGCAAAGTGGGCATAAAAGACAGACGTCCCGAAGGCCTAGCTAATAGCTAAGGCAACCTACACGAACCCTCTGGGGTCGCCACGCCCCATAACATAGGATGGGCGATCCTATCTAACCTAAACCTATGGCCCATCCTATGCCCCGTGAGGGGCGTTGATGGGTTGACTAACCTGTGTGTTACTAACCTACCTATGTGTTGTAAGGCCCAGACTTGACGCTGTGTGTATACGTGCAGGCCAGCGGCGACGGTGTGGGCGCGGGTGCCGGCAGCGACACGGTGTCGGGAGGCAGCGGCAGCAGTGGCGCTGGGGAGGAGCAGAACACTGTCGAGGTCATCAGACGGAAGGACCACACGGCTACTACGGACAGTAGTGTGAGTTGCGTATAGTAGCTACCATAGTCAGCTCAGGGTACTCGTGCTTTTTTCCCTGTTGTCAAACCGTTCCAAGTTCTTTTCTTGAAAGTACAACACTATACTATCGACTGCAGTGAGTTCCTTATGCTACAATCACACACTATTTAGCTACTTTTTGTACCGCAATCGCTTTACTTTGGTTACTATCTATTTTACTCGATTTTGTTTGGGTACCCTCTCGGTTCACTCTGAGTGGGCCTACTTACTGGTTTTGATATTTTTACTGCAAGTGCTAGTTTTTTTTTCTGTTCATGTTCTTTTTTTTTCTGGAGGCCCAACCTTATAAATTTCTTCCAATGAAGAAACAAAACTGCAGCTACGAACAGCTGTGGAAGCCTCGTTCAATAGATAATGTTGCTTTAGTATACAGTGTAGTGTAGGTAACTATGCCAAATATTACCGATCTCTGTATCTAGTCTACCTCTAGTGATCAGCTGTGCCTCGTGCTGTTGTACTGTGTCCCTATGTCTACTTACTCAACTGCATTTATTTTATTTACTTATACGTACCCGATTTATTGTAATTGCTACTGCAGTGTTTTTTTTTTTATGTAGCTGAGGGAGTCCGATGTTGATGTAAATGAAAAGGAACTTCCACTGCCCGTTCCCTGTATTCATAGAAAATCGTACCTTCAAAAAGGACTCTATGGTTATTCGTGCCCTAATTGAAAATTTACATCTTTCTGTACAAACATTGTTTCCTTCATCTTCTATGCTGTTCTTGAATATCTATTTTTCTGATCTTCCCAATTAAGGGTCACATAACCTGTCCTTTTTTTGTCTAATGGTTCGTTTTGTTTGCAGGGTCTATTCTACGTTATTTATAGCCGCGTCTCGTGTCTGTGTGTTGGCTGCATTGGCCTTTCTTGGGCTTGCATGATGTCTTATTATTTTGTTCGCTTTCGCCTTAGTTAGGCTTGGGAAATATCATTTTCCTCTGTGCACTTTTTTCTTCCTCCTAAGTACTAGGCCTAACCATTTTTTTTCCGTTCTGTTCTAACTATTTTCTAAACTGTCAGATTGCCAGGACAGGATTCGAAATAAAATACGGGAGAATGAGTAACTCACCGTGTGTGTTTTGTAAAAGAGTCTGATAGCTACCTTTTGGGGCAAGTAGTTGAAAGTTTTGGGTGCGGGTAGTCCGAGTCGGACGCCTGTTCGTGGTCTTGACCGCCCCGCTCTATAAGCTTCCTCACTTTTCCCGTGTGCGCTCGTCCTTCATGCCTGGGTTCTCCATTTTCCTTTGACCTGCTCATGCCTCTTCCTACTCCTGAAGTATCATTCGTATGGTTTGTTACGATTAAACTAATATATTTGACAGCAGTAGTATTTTCAGGGCTGCAGATTTCCATAGATGCTTCTGCTACACTACAGCAATCGGAGAAAACAACTACCCCGTCATAATCTTATTTGACTGTAGTTGACTGTAAGGCGCTTGCATTCCGATATGATCTAACATGCGTCTGCTTTACATGTTCTCATTGTTCGTTGCAGCTGAGCGAGGACGTCACAAGCGTGAATGGCTCCCAGGCAACGACTCCGACGGGTCCCGTGGTGGCCCTGACGGGCGCAGTGGCCGCCAACAGCAACAAGCCTCCTCGGCAGCGCAGAAAACGTGTGCCCGACAAGCCAAGTTATCCCCTCAACCTCTGGTCTATTATGAAGAACTGCATCGGCAAGGAGCTGTCCAAAATTCCCATGCCTGTGAGTTGTGGTGCTATTGTCGTATTTTCGTGCTGTCGCTCTACTTGTAGTGGACTGGATTTGTTAGCACTTTCTTTCAGTTACGACTGGTTGGATGTCTGATTTGATATGCTTTCCTGTTACATGTAGGCTAATGTGTCTGCAATGTCTACAGTGCGATTTGGATTGCGTATATAGCTATATGTATATTCTCAAATAGACCGTGCTTCAGTTTACAGTTGCGCGCAACCTCGGCCTATCAGTGGTTACACTTGAGCTATTGACGCTGTTTACATAAACCGTGGCTTGAATGTTTTTGTAAGAGCCATTCATAATAAATTACATTCCACTATACAGTTCCTTGCTTCATCCGCTTGGTACTAACTTTTGGAAAGATCCATTCATTCGCTACCAATCATCTGCATCAATTTCAGTTTTTTAGGGAGAACTAGTGTAAATTATGGTGATGTTATGTTGGTGGTGCAGTTCTGATTAGTATAATTTCATATCCTTCCTTTGCAGGTGAACTTTAGCGAGCCGCTGTCCTTCTTGCAACGACTGACGGAAGATTTCGAGTACAGCGACATCCTCGACAGAGCAGCGCAGGCAAGTAGTGTTTGCTTTCGGTGGTGCAGCACTTTCGCTAATATATGTTTTAGGTCTTGAGTATGGTTTATTACTTTTTGACCTGCATTCATCTGGTTTTGGCTTCAAACATTGCTATCAGTTGTATTATAACACCGTGTTTAAGCCTTCACCTCTCATAACTAGCTACTTCATGTTTGGAGTCGAGTTGTTGATGAAATATGTATCTGCTGATACAAATATTCTAGGTTAGTGTCTGTAGCCCAGGTTTCTAACTGCGGTATACCCTGTCCTGCACTGCAGCTGGAGGACTCGTGCGAGCAGCTGTCGTGGGTGGCGGCGTTCACAGTGTCAGCATTCGCGACCACGGCCGTGCGCACAGCCAAGCCCTTCAACCCTCTGCTGGGGGAGACCTACGAGTGCGACCGCACCGACGATCTCGGCTGGAGGGCCATCAACGAACAGGTCAGTCCACTCTTTACTGCTCGAGAGCACAGCTTCACTGTGTTTCAAATTGCACGCACCAATGTTCCATAAATGGCCGCTAAACCAAGTTTTGCTGCCATGCTACGAAGTCTTTTTTTCTTCGCAAGAGTACCATAGGACAAACACTTGTAGCCAAAGATAACAGCCTGGTTTAAACGGAGATTAATATGGATGGTAAAGTGTTTAAATTGTAACGACCAAATGTGCCTTTTGGTACCTCGTCAGAATCCCATATTATTATCAAATTTTCCCGATGTATGAGATACAAAGACTATATAACAGCGGTACATTTTTAAAGGGGGGTATAGAGTCAGAGGAATGTATTAATTTCAAGATGAGAGGGAGGTAGAGCGTTCACAATAGCGACTTGCGTCGGCGCTAGCTGCGTAGAGCCATCTCAACTAATCCGATTACGTTACCGCGGAACGGCTTCACGTTTCGTATGATGAAACTGTGAAAAAAAAAAAAAATACTTGAAAATCTCGGCCCCGCTACAATTTTTGCACTAGAGCAAGTGCTAATTTTAAGCTTCCCACTCTCTCGCCAATTTTATTGCAGTTTAGATTTACAAATATTTGTTTCGTGGCATTTTTGGCGAGCTGTTCAAACTGTTCAAGTTGCAGTCCAGGTCACGGCAACGTAATCTGATCATCTGAGTTTGCTCTGTGGTGATAGCGCCGACAGAAGTCGCAGTATGAATCCGGTTGAGCACGTTGCCTACAGTTTGCAGTTGTGTATGCATACCAACTTGTTCATAAGGAGTACAGGTGTTTGTACATATGTATGCCAGTTTCTAGGCAGTGTGTTAATAGATAGGCTAAATGTACTTGGTTGGGTGACGTCTTACTCTCCGTTCTTTCTTTCGTCTCGCTGTAACCGAGAGGTGCTCTGAAGCGAGCTTTACTTACACGCTGCAATGTTTTTCCAAAATAGTTTTCGTTGGTATGTAACGAAACGACAGTAATCCTGTTATGGTAGTATTTTTAATAAAACAACGGTACATATCATCTTGTACTATAAATTTCCAAACTTAACGCGTTCGTCTAATAATGTAACAACATATAGTAAATCTCGCTTACATTGTACTGTACAAGCTACAGTAAATCTCGCCTATATTGCACTGTACAAACTCTACCGTAGCTCTGCTCATTTTGACTTGCCCCTGTTGTTGGCATTCCGATGCCGAGGCCACACCAGGCAATCGCACACTAAACTTGATGATCGGATATCCAGCTCGCACGTTGTGTCTACTAGTAACAGATCGAGGGTCTTTAGGAGAGCGGGGAAGTGGAGGAAGATAGTCGAAAGATGGGCGAGAAGAAAGATAAATAAAGACGACGAGGTGGCCCCCTCAGAGACTAAGTAAGGGCTAGTGGTAGGGAGATGCAAGAAAAGAGAAACGTCGCCCAGATTTACAGCGCAAATCGGTAGTATGAATGACGCGCCTGCTGACTGTTCGCTCGTTAAGTTGAGCGTGCGGTTGCCTAGTGTAACTCCGGTATAAGACTAAGAATGGTTCACTATAGTCGCGTGGGCTCCCAGCGATTGTAGTGCGGCAAGTCGTAGTCTTCGTACTGGTAGTGATAACTTTGAGCCTGTTGCCGTGGCTCCTCTTCTTGTGTGGTGTACACCACTGGCGGCGGCTCTTGGGCGCCAACCCATTCCCGCGGCTCCTGTTGTGACAAAGTCTGTAAATGTACTGATTCCTGTCCAGCGTTCTGTTGGTAATGGGAATTGACCGTTTGTGCTGGGCGTTTGAATCGAGGCGGGAACTGCACGCTCGTCGTCAAGGGACGCCTCTCTGATGTCGCTGGGACGACGACGGCGTCTATTTGCGTTTCTTGTCCTTGGGCGTCTTGGCCTTGGCTTACACCCGTTCCTTTTCTGACATTCATTAGAAGTTTATTTCTCTGACGCATCGCATTGAAATGATCAACCACACTTCGTAGGGAACTCTCAGGTTGCTCGATATCAGGTTCTGGGACTGTATGCTCGACCTGACCAGCCCTGCTCACCTCCTCACCAGACTTCTGCTCCGCCTTTTTTGCGGCCGTCGCTAGTCGGGCTGCCCATCTGTTCCTCATGAGTTTAGGGGTGCTTGTCTCGAGAGGCTCTTGCTCCTCTTGTTCCGTTTTACGTGTCGTGGGCTGTTTGCTGGCAGCCCTAAAAGATGCCAGTCGACTTCGTATCCTTTCGAAAAAGCTCATTGACTTCCTGCTCTTGTTTTCAGTTGCCACAGGTTTCGCTGTTGGCGTCACGGGGGGCTGCTGATTTTGGGGCATTGGAGTCGTAGCTGTCGCTTGCGTTGTGGGCTCCTTCATCCTCACCTGAAGGTCGCTCACTGGAATCGAACGTTGCGTTGTAGTTGCTTTGAATTTTCTTCGTAATTTCATAAGGGACGAAACTGTCTTGGTCTTTTTATTCACGCGTGGCAATGCCCTCGGGCTTCCTGCTGCTTCGTCTTTATTTGACTCAGTTAGTTTCATATTCTCATGCATGTCTTCGTTGTTTACACTCGGGGATCTATCAAAGTTGTTTGCATTTTCAGGAGCAATCGTCGTGCTTTCTGTTAGTTTTGGAGGAGCATGGTTTTTGTTGACTTTCCTGTTACGCAGCGCCCTAAGACGATTTATGGGTCTGTACGGCAACCTCTTCTGTCTGATATCTTTCCCTTCGGGAGTGCTGTTGCTTGGAATCAGAAGTTCCTCATTCGTTTCTATTCTTTGGGACTCGGAAGTGCTGTACTTTTCATCAGTGTTGACAAATGAACTCAAATTTACGGCATCGCTTTCCTTCTGTACTGTATTTCGTATTTCTTGGCTTTGCGCTACATGCCTACTGGCGAAAGCTCCCTCCTCAGTTGTTAGAATCTGCTGTGTTGGTTGGACGTGCAACTTCTTGTCGTCATTCTCGACCAACAGTTCGTCTTCAGGTTTGCTCATTGGCCGTTGAGTGCTTAGAATTTGCTTCTGTTGTTGAGCAGATGCTTCTGGTGGAACACTTAACTCATCATCCAAGAGCTTCTCTGCCAGTCTGACCGCAGGTCGGGACTGTGCGGTGTAGTACGAACGAGGAAACGTTCTTCGTGGCCTGACAGGACCTGCCGTCGTCGCCACAGCATCAGCAGCAGTGCTGGCCGGCGTCCTGTCATGTCTCAGTCTGTTGCGGTCGTGGTAACCTGGAATGAACAAATCGTTGCGGGACTTCGATCTGCTACTTGTGCGAGAGAAGGGCACGCTTGTTGTGGTGGTTGTAGATGTAGTCGTTGTAGGTGGCCTCCTCCAGGTGGAGAGTGTTGCCGTGGTTGTCAATTCATTTCCGCTGATGGTTGGTCGATTAGTTTCCGGTACTGGTGTTGTGGTTGTAGGTGGCTCTGTGGTCATTCTGGTGAACCTTTTTCTTGTGTTTTTCTCGCTTATTTTCTGTTCAGCGTTTCGTACTAAAACATTGGCACTGCTCTCACCCTTGCGCGACTCAAAGTCGCTTGTCAAAGCCTCTCCCTTTTCGTTCATGGGAATTGCTTTAACGATCACAATGCTGTGACTAGACTCGGCTGATACGTAGTCGTCCTTTGCTTCCATATCCAGCGCCGGTAGCTGGAACACGGGCTTTGTCACCCTTTGGAGCTCGATGGCTGCCGGTCGGTTGTCCATGTCCGCTGCCTGCCAAAAGCCCCACTTGACGCGGGTGAAATTTACCGATTGAGGTCCTGCATTTGCTTTGTACAATTTAGTGACTTTGGGTTGGAATGATATTGACTCTGTTGCGTCTTGCATTCTTCGCTGTTGCCGCATTGGTTGCCAGTCGTCGTTTACTGCAGGAAATATATTGTCTACGTCGTCTCTAGAGTCGACCGGCAAATAGAATCCGTCGCTGGGTCCGAAGTCCTCTATGTGATCAGATTCCATTGCCGAATTTTCACTTGAGGACTCTTGCATCTGGCTGAGTCGCTGCAAGGCTTTACTGATGGGTATGTGATTAATCGTAGTTTTGAGACGATAGTAATATTCATCATCATTTTCTTGCGGTCTGTTTATTGCTCTTATGCTTTCACTTTCAATAGGCTTCGCATTGTAATCATTTTCTGTCTTGCTGCGTATGTCACCATTTTGCCCTCCGTCAAAACCGTCGACCAAATCTTCTATAAAAATAGGAGCGCCTTCTCCCATGCGCCTGGCCATCACTGACACGGGTAACCTTTCTCTCTGCCCTCGGAAAAGTCTTTCTATCCTTCTAGCGGGATTCCTCCCATTCTCATCAGTTCCTACCACCTGGGTGACGGCCTGTGGAGCCACCTCAATTACGGTGTTGGGGTTAGGAACTGTTGTGTATGAAGAGGCCTCTTGTGGAATGTTCGGTGCTCGGTTTTCATTTCGAAACGTTTGCGATCCTCCGTGTTCTAATCCTTGTTTAGTGGTTTCTTCAGCAATGTCATGAACTGTCTTGAAAAGATTCTCATCCCGTCCGAAAATGTCCACTGTACTGGACGTATGATGGTATACTTTGCTTTCGGTTGTTGTCGGCTGAATTCCGACATCAGGTTGTATTGTGGGGTCGTCTTGTGTATCTTCTTGGCTGAAGTGGGACCTGAGTTGTATTAGTCGCTCACTGAAAAATGAAGGCGGTAATGCGATTTTGCCATCTGCCTTGATACTGCTATCCTTGAGCATGTCATCCTTAGGTTCAGGAATTACCTGTATTTCCTTCCCGCGTCTGAACGAGGGCGATAGCTGACTGTAGGAACTGTGCTGCGGAGCTGGTGTCGGTTGTGGTTGTTGTTGATATTGTTGTGGTTGTGGGTGTTGATATTGATGTGGTTGTTGTTGGTTGGCTGACAGCACCTCAGGGTTGAGAACGTAGTACAGAGGTGATTTTTTATCTTGTGTCCTGAAGACAATGTTGGGCTGCGTCACGTCCTTGTAATGTTCCCCGGTACCAGTGTTGCCGCCAGGCACTGTGTACGGCAATGTATTGTCTCCACTGTTGTCTACTGCCTGGAAGTGACTTGTTGGACTGGGAGCCGAATAGTTGGGAGCGTCTTCCCTTGCCGGGGATTTGTTTCGTATTTGCGCCGAGACACCGAGGAAGGGCGACGGGAAGCTGATCCCTGCCGAAACTGGTAAAACTGCGCCATCGTCATCCACGTGCCTGTCGCTGCGGGATGGCGACATGAGCCAGTCCAGTATATTGAACGATTGGCTGGACTGCTGAGTATTGCTAGGTGTGTTGATATCTACGTAGGAACTTTGTTGTTGAGCTGAGACTCTGCTTTGCTCCTGCGACCGGTCTGGAAAAAAGTATCTGAAGGGATTAAGCATACTGAAGTCTGGCATACGGAAACGACCGGGCCTTCTTGTTTGAGGGGGTGTTGGAGCGGCAGGTGCTGTGAAGTCAACAGCCTTGCCTACATTAGCTTGATGTACTTCTTCGGGTGATATCGGGGTGTGCGCCAGCACTACGTTTGGCCAGGGAAGGCGGTTCGGCTGACTGGTTCCTCGTGGAAATTGATGTCTGCCTGCCAGGAGAGGTGGTACTCGTTGTTGTGGGCCATCCGTTACAAGGGTTCCACCATTTGTGGCAGCGTTAGCGCTCAGGATGGATTGTTGTTGAGGTTGTCCAAAGCCAATGTTTTGACCACCGACTGCTGCGTGAACTTGGTTTTCTTGGAATGAGTTAACGTTTTCTCCTTGGATTTCTCGAGTCACAAGAGGTCTAACGTTACTACCACCACCATGGGAGAACGCTGCGTTGTGTGGAGGCCTCTCAAACGTTGGCGAAAAGGGGGCAATCTGAATGGTGTTGGGAGTCGTGTTCGCCGAAACGCTGCGTGCTGCTTGCTTCGACCCCCTTAAAACACCTGAGCGAAAGTTAATTTCTGCAGAAAATGGCTGTCCGGGGCGCAAATGCTGTATATTCTGCGCCACCAGCTTCGTGATGGCAGCTCCAGACGTCTGTTGCGAGGGTAGCTGCTCCTGAGCCACTGAACGCACGAAAACTGACTGTGGAGAACCGCCCGTAGTGTCCTTGTGCTCAGCTTGCAGATTGCCTAAATTGGCTGGCACCTCCTTAGCGATGGCCCTCGTCTCGTCCGCCACAATGTCTTCTCCTTTCGGTGGGCCGAATTCTATCACGAAATTCCCTGGTGGTAAATCATCCAAACTTACTTTGTCGAGACTCATTCCGTGTTTGTAGATTTCGTTGGGGCCTTTGTTGGCTTTCCCTCTGTTGTTGCCGGGAAGCCTGAAGAGTTGTCTCAAAGGTCTAACCAAGAGACGGAGGGGATTGAGGTCTTGTCGTCGTTCTGCCGCCAAGATGTTGCTTACGGCAGGGTTGGATAAGTTGCTTAACGGGATCTTCTTCCCCGTCTGCGGAATGATAAGGAAGGGCTGCGGTGTCGGTGGAATAGCTGTTTGCCTACTCGTACCTGGCAGTGTTCTTCGTTCGGCTGAACTTACTAGCGGCGAGTTCGGTGATGATTGGTGATGCAGAATATTCAAGCTTTGACGGATGTTTGTGCTTTTTTTCTTAGACGGAATGTGAAGAATAGCAACACGCTTACTATCCTTTAGTACTGGCAGGAAGTTCTCGGTGTTTTTTCTTTGGTTGAAACTGACAAGCTTCATATTAGCAGGACGTTGTCCTGATGTAACCACGTCTGTGGGGGGCAGTCTCACACTTGGCCGGAAGACCTTTTTTGACGTTGTTCCCCCTGTGTTATCGTTAAGAATTGGTGCTGTAGCAACGCGTGTAGTATTACGCTCATTAGTTCGTGGCACTAGCGTGCTGTATCGGAACGGTCTGTTGCTAGCTGTTTTGCTTTGTGCGCTAGATTGTTGCGCACCGATCTTACTTTTGTTGTTGCCGCTACTGTGACCGTAACCGTTACGGCTATTTGATTGTATTCTTGTGGCAACTCTTTGTTTGGATCCCCAAGGCGTGGAAGCGTACTGGCTTGCACCTGCTGCTGCTTTCGTTGTGTCTGCTGGACTCGTCGTTTCTGGAAAGCCATCCACTTCCCCAATATCAAGTGACCTCCTGATGTCATTTCCCCCCAAATTTGCCAACTCCCTCCCATTGGGATTGCTAGCGAAACTCAGGGGATTTGGTCTCGCTTCGCGTGTCCTCGTTTCAAGTATCGGCATCTCTCTCGCAAACATGCTTTTGATGTTGCTGAGCACTGTATTGCCACCCCTGGGCAAGTTCAAGTTGTCGATTTGAGTTAACACATCCCGCCAGTCCTGATCTGCTCTGTAGTGAATTGGTCTCCACGTCGATGGGAGCAGCTGTCGAGGTGCTTTTGCTGAATTGCCTGCTGCTGTTAGGAAGACGTCGTTGTTGGGGCTCCCATGCTCGGACCAGGTTGCGGGTGGGGTTGGTGGCTCTGCGTTTGTTGGGATGTTTGTTGTTGCCAGCGCAAGGATGAACAGCAGTGTTGTGGCCATTCTGCAAAAATGGAACAAGGTCAGCGTTGCTTTGGTTAGCCTGCTACTGTAGAACATTATTAGCATTGCAAAGGTCATTCTGCAAGTACGGAACACGATTAGCGTTACCATGGCCATTTTGCGAACAGCGAACACGATTATCATTGCTATGGTCAGTCTGCAAATACTGTACGTGACGTGCATTGCTATGGTCAGTTTGCTGTATGAACTTTTAGAAACTGCGTTTCCATTATCATCCAGCGGTAAATGTGGACTATGATAAGTATGCAGATGTCTTTTGGCAAATGTGGTTCGTGATTGGCATGCTTGTGGTTAGCCTGTAAGTAAGCAAAATTAGGAACGGCATTGCCATGGTCACCCTGCACAAATACACTGGGTGGAACTAAGTGTTCGTAAACCAATAAATGCTTGTTAATAATTTTTTAGCAAATGAAGCCCCCAAATAATAGTGTTTTATGTGTATGTGGGGCGTAGTATCAAAATTTGCGAATGAAAACAAAGAAACTTTTGATATTTAGAAAATATATGCAGTTTCATGTTTTTGGGGCGAGAAAAGTGTTCGTACAGTATCAATTCTGCATTATAAAGCGGTGGATTTTGTTTAAATTTCAAAGCAGAATATTCTAGGGTGCTCTAGAAAGTTCTCAGTAACTCCACTCAACCTTCGGATGATAATTGGGCATTGTGCATCCTCTACTCACACAAAGCGGTGTGAGTAGCGGCGCTAAGTATGGCTGGACGTAAGGTATTCACTTGATTGACGCACAAAAGAAACTGGTTGTTAAGCCTGTTCTAAAGCAATTGAGAATATTTTACTCTGAAGTTTAACCTAAATCTACCGCTTAATAATGCAAAATTCATACTTTACTAGCCAAAAGTTTTTCAACCCCGAAAGCGTGAAAATGTATACATTTCGTATATTTCTTGTTTTTATTCGCAGATTCTCATTGTACGCTCCAAAATACTGTACATGCATAATGTTTTCTGTGTTTTTCATTTGCTGCAAATATGATTAACAAACAATTTTTCTGTGTAGCCTACGAACACTTTTTTGCTTCCCACTGTCAACCGTAAATAAATATAGGAGGTATTGCCCTGCCCTGGTCATCGGCAAGAATCAAACATGATGAAAAACACTTGGAAAACTGAAGCGTGTATGGTTTTACCATAGAGCTCGTGGAGAATGCGTGATGTAGTCAGTCTATGGTTTACAAATAGAGGTTTCCAGTTTCATGCTGCAACTTATAATATACATACTGTACTTTCCGTATGAGGTTAGTGTGAAAGTAACATCCGTTGTAAGAAAGTATACATATAAAGCAAAGAATATGTTTTAGTTGGCGTGCCACGGTAGAATGGGCTACATTTAGGTGTTTTGTAAGTTCCTTCATGGTAATGGTAGGGTTCTCTAAAACTAAAGCTTTCAATATTGCGGAATTCTGTTTTTAATATTTTTTACTTTTCTTTCAAAGTTAAATCACTCACCACTTCGGAAGCTAGAAAACCATTCCCTGCAACTTCTTCCATTCACTACATCAACCTCATAAGTGTTCTGAATAGATTTTGCTCCCGCACTTGCATGAACATGAAATTCGTCGAGAAAATCTTCTCTAATTACATGAGTCAGGTGGGACAAATAGCGGGGTAAAGTTTTTGAAAATTATGGGAAAATTTTAGCTAATCTAAAAAAAAAATGATACAAATTGAATACAGAGTTACTTTATATCTGCAAGAACAGGTTTAAAAATTAATAAATTTGGTCTGAAAAAATTGTACTGGAAAGAAGACATTACTTTTGCACCAACCTGAAACATTCATATTATTATCACTTTGAGACTTGAATACTTCCATTCCTATTGAGAAATTTACGGGGTTTCATTCAAATATTCTAACGACAGACCGTTCTACTTTCGAAACCTGCAGCATCATCATCGTCGAGCCTGATCTACCTATATAGTCTTCCAGGGTAACAAAGGACCTGTGGAATGCAATCGACTGCTTACATGCAATTGGGATTTACTACAAAATTAACACAGTATCTCGCCCCCTAGAATAGATATGACTCTTATATAACTTTTATTGAGGCTAAGTTCGCGAATTATTTCGTTGCAACGGTGGCTAAACTGCGAGAATAGTGCCGCTGGAACTACTATACTGCAATGTTCGGGAAAATCATCATCCACTCTTTTAGCCCATCAGAGGGCATAGGATGGGCCATAGGCCGTAGGGTTAGCTTAATTAGCTTCGCCCATCCTATGTTATGGGGCCCGTCAACCTAGGTAGCTCGTGTAGGTTACTTTAGCCATTAGCTAGGCCTTCGGGACTTCTGTCTTTCGTGCCCTATTTCATACTCCTTGCTCATGTTTTATTCTGCTTTCCTCTTCTTTCCCGACTTCCTGTGAGGGAACATCTTCGTGCATGGGTTCCCCATTTCTATCGACATACTATATGTCCCTTGCTCTTTCCTCTCTTGTATCGTTCCGCTCGGAAACGGAGGCTTACATTTTCTAACTATAACTAAACTAACCACTCTTTTAGAATATACTGTATATCGTTTGTATTACGATGAGCTCTCGCTAAACCAAAATAATTGGGAAGGATACTTGTTGGGAATCCGAAAGTTCGGTTCATAAGCTGGTCGGCATTATTTGTCATAAACCAGCGGAAGGTTGATTTGTACTGTCCGTAGAGCGCTTGCAATGAGGATTAAGATTACTCGGGGATCCACCCGCTCTGCGTGGGTCGACTTTTAACTCGTCGGATACACCGAATGTGTGTTCGGTTCAACTAGAATTTGGTTGCCACAAAGCGATCGTATGATTGGCGTGTCAGAGGCTATCTAAGCCAAGGCCACATATCCCAAACCTAAGACAAGTGCCTTGGCTTCGCGTTGTCGAATTACATTTTAGACGCGAACTGTGAATCAATTAACCATGAGACGGCCGAAAACTCTGTCATGCTCCGTAAAGTGGAATTTCCAGCTGTCTTGAGCGTACTTAGATTTTTATCAACACCTGCAACATGATTCAAAGTGGCGGAACCAATATTCTTGCCTGAGGCTTCATTTGAGTGGGATTGGCTATGTTCGTTTCGACGAGCCAGTCGAACGAGCCCGTACTGTACGTACTCGTAGTTGCTTCGGTAGATGCGTGCTACGTCTCAGTTGCATCCGTTAAGATACACAAATATTGTCAAGCAGCACTAATTAAGGAGCCAGCACTAATGTACATTATATCTTATGTTAATTGTGGTGAGTTATTATTAACTACGGACCACTACATGTCCCTCCGCGCGGTGTAACTTTCCATCTGTCCCACCTTAGTACCGAGTTGTCCCTACTCAATGTTTTGAAATTTGTCAGTTTCACCCGAGGGCCCCAGCTGTCCCAACATTCCGTTTCGTTATCGCTCAGTCCCATTCTACTCCACAGCTGTCCTTACACTCAATTTCGTTATCCGTTCAGTCGCACCCCATAAGACCGCAGCTGTTGCAGGCTCCGTGACACACACCGTGTCTCCCACCATTACCGTAGCCAGAAAGCGCTTCGAACAACACAGGAAAAGCTTGTCGCTATCACGCGCGGGCGAAAGGACAGACTGACTTCTCTGGCGCTGCTTCAGTCGCGTGTCTTCGCTGCCGCTACATTTTTTTACTCTTACTCCCATCTTGCTTGACCTTTGGTTTCGAAGTTTAAGAAATAAAAATCGGGCACTTTAGGAAATGACGTGTGTTTTCCGCAGTTTTTCTGTTGTTTCTTTTACTTTATTTCTCTCCCGATGTTTGAGAGATCCCTGTGGCTTCTACCGATTACTTTTATACCGCACCACCGTTGTATTTTTGTTTCATCGCAGCGAAGGTGTCTGGCGCGTGAATGTGCGTGTTATTGCTCTTATCCGCATTATGTAGTTCCTTTTCGCTCGTTTTGCGACTCGCTGTATTTCTGTCGCCGAACCTCTTGAAATGCAGCACTCGAGGAACAAAAGATAGGTACTTTCGAATCCAAAAAGCTCTTGTATAACGGCGCTGTGATTGCCAGTCGTGCGGCGCACAATTGATTGAAGAAATCATGCACTAATTACCGTACTCTCTCTCTTTCGTCCAAAATGCGGTTGATGATACGGTATGATATAAATATCCCCTATATCCCCTATAAACATAACCGTTCTGGCTAGCCCAGAATTGGTACCTAGAACGAGGGACTTAACAGTGCCCTGCCGCAGTATGCATCAGGTCTTGTACCCAATATGTGAGGGAAGTTATTTTCACATACACACACGTTGGCGACGCTCGCTTTGGTATCCCCCGTGCAAAACCACAAATTTAACTCTCTCTTTATCGTTGGGTTGCGAAAGCTTTGGAAATGAACCAGGTGGTTGTGCTTTTTGACTGTGTTTGTATGTAGCAAGTACGAACGCTTAGAGTTACGCAGATGGAATCTCTACTTCCGGTGACGTTTTCACTAGCATGACTCGTGTCTTACACTTATTTGAATCATGGCATAGACGAAATTGCTCGTGTCACTGTAATGCAGACGATAAATTTATGCATCTACCTACTCTTACTATCATCGTAAGGTAAATAATTGAGCAATTTTTTGTTTGTGGAGTTTTTAAGAGTAGTGATGCCGTTACAGTTTCAAAAATTTCTATCTATGGTTATCAGCATCACAACTCGCTTCTCGTACCCTGCGCCTTGTCTCTTTGTCAAAGAATTTTTTGTTACCAGTCACAGTACCGAGCCCAAACCAATAGTAAACTATTATTTTACTTTACAGTTGTTGAGCTATGTAATACTTTCTCTTTTACGTTTTTTTAAGGAATCGTGCAATAGTTATTAAGTAATGGAAGTTCCGTGAATTCCTGCCTCCTCTAGAGTTTTTCGAAACTTGTGTTATGGCATGTTTACGCATACTTGAGTTACCTGCAACACTTAGCGACTTCGTTGATTATACGGCTGTGATGCTACGTGAAAGTAAAATGTACTAAGTAATGATAAATCAGCTGTCGCATGTATTGGCGGGTACCGCATCATATGCTGCGAAAACCACCAGAATAGTGAATAACACTGATCAACGAAAAACAACATCTTGTACATAGTACTAGGATTTCCAATTAATATAGATTTCGATGCGCTGTATACGAAAATAACGCTCGTTTCTCTCTAGACTATCGGGCCAGGTCAACTTTCTCAGCTTTTATCAAATGTTTCTACGTTTTCGTGTTGGCAGTTGTAGGGGTGTTTTTGATTTATTGACTATATGTGATCTTCACTATAGTTATCGTAGTGCATGACACTGCATGCAATGTTGAGGTTATGTACACCACTTTATGACCCAAAACTGGTCAAAGTTTCTTCTCAACTGAATGATATGGCTTTGGGAAGATCTTCTTTCAAGAAGAAGCCCGTTGTATTTTGTTACCTATGCGGCGAACATCAGGTTGTTCACGACAGGAATCCAGGTATAAATATCGTAAAGCGCGCTTACTATGTTGACCATCATCCACTAATGTACCGAAATGTTTCATATTCTTAAGATTTTTTAATGGCGTGGTGCCATTTAGGGCATTGAAATTATACTTGAAAAAGCTCAAACTCATTACAAAAAGTTGTTAAGGGCGTTTTCAGTTGCTTGTAAGCAAGCTTTATGAAACTTGTGACTGGATTCCTGTTATGGAATTACGAACTTTATATTCGCAGCAGATGTAACCCAGTACGAGTATATTCTTTAAAGGTCTTCCCGAAACCATATCGTTCAGCTGTAGAGAAGCATTGACATGTTATTGGCCATAAAGTGAGATGTATAGGACTTCAAAATCCCGTGCACTATGCTAGCTATTGCAACCATCACATGAATCGAAAATACTCGTACGTACGAGTACACGAAAACATAAGAGTTTGGCGAAATTGTACCGTCAAAGCTGACTTGATTGAGGAAAACCAATGTGATATTTAGAATCAGCAAAGCGACATTATCGAGTTGTCAGAAGATCGGATTTATTTATATTACTCGGCCTAGCCCAAAAACAGTACTTGATACATAGAAACTGGCGTCATTTTCTTGTGCAGCACCTCAGAATTGACCTATATAGCAGTTGAGAAAAAAACCTGATATTATTTTGAGTGTTGACCAGTGTACGAAAACAAGGTAGAGTTTCCTGCAACACTATTACACTACCTTCATTCTTGGCGACTAGTTGATTATACGGCTGTGATGCTACGTGGAGATAAAATTTACTAAGCAATGATTCATCAGCGGTCGTAGTTATTGGATGACAGTTTTGATCAGAGAATCGGTATCGGCAAAAATATGCCGATACCAGTTCTCCTTAAAGTGTCGCTTCCCTCAAAATGTCCGATTCTTGCTGATGCCGATTAATAAGCGCACCCCTAATTCACGTTGATATTTGGCGTCATTAGTACCATTCGGGAAATTGACTTTTATATTTAGAATTCATTTTTGATTATCCAGAAAAAGTGTTTACACAAGACAAGTACTGATTGAGAAACATATGTAGGCAATCCGCTTAAGATTGAAAAAATGTTTTGTTGGCGTTGCCAATGCAATTCTTTATAACCTCCGCCAAGATTTTATTTTCGTCTGGTTTGTCTGTCTTGTTTGTTATTCTGCCTGTGACCAAGATAACTCAAAAAGTTTTGGTTTGATTTTGATAAAATTTACTGGGATAGTTAGGCATGTTGGGAGGAACAGATTATTAACATTCGGAGAAGATCCGTCTATCAGTTTGTTTATTTGTTTGTCTGCTTCATTTTCTCAATGCCGTAACTCAAAAAGTAATGGACAGATTTTTTTTACATTTACATGAGTGGTTAGGTGTATCAAGAAGAGTAAATGACCGAATATTTATAATGATCCGTTTGTTCGGTCGTTCATTTGTCACTGTTTTTAGTTTTATGCTTGTTGGTACAATAACTCAAAAAATAATAAATGGATCTTTGTGAAATTTATGTGAGTTGTTAGTAATGTTAAAAGACATAAATGATTCAATTTTGGTGCAGATCGGTTAGTTCGTTTGTATGTTTGACTCATGTTTGTAATATTTGTTAGCAGCATCACTCGAAAGGCAACAACGGATCTTCAAGAAAATTGCATAAACTGTTATTACTATCAATAGGCATAAATGGTTAGATTTTGGCATTGATACAAAGAAAATTGTGGTTTCGGAGCCAATTTGAATTTTTCGTTACCGTTGCCTCGCTTGGCGGAGGTATGCGCTTCGGGAAGATCTAGTGGTCTAGTTATAATTGTCAAGTTAGTTTATAGAATATAAATAGTCAGCCTTAGGCAAGACTCGGAATGGACCATCTAGGTATTCTACTGTCAGTGGAAAACACTTGGATTAAGTCCAAACTATTTTGTTCACATTTGCAATATTCTTCATTATTTTCTGCAACTGAAGACCAAAATTCCGCATAAATTTTAAAAACTTTGAGATTTTTGTAAAGTTGTTCTTCGGGGCCGGAGTTCGGCTCTAAATTCCGTTTCCGGCATCGACTCCTGGAGTAAGTGGGTTTCCAACTCCGACTTTTGGAGCAATTATGCTTCGACTCCAAGAGCAAGTGGGTTTCCAACTCCTGCTCCTACTCGGAGCAACTGGGTTTCCAACTCCGGCTCCGAATCCTAGAGCAAGTGGGTTTGCGACTTCAACTCTCCCTCAAATCTTTCGACTTCCCTTCAAATCCTCTGACTCCGCAACTCTGGCCCGAACTTTTTTCACTTGTGTAACTTTTGAAGTTATGCCTACATATACCTGAGTTACTCTGACTAGAAACTAGCATGTATTTTATATGTGCATATATATAAATATCCTCTTGCATTGGTGAAATTTGTAAAGCCCTAGGGTTCTTTTGTAAACATTATATGATTACATGCAAGATTTTTTCTACCTAGGTGATATCCATGTCATTTTTTTTTGTGATGTGTATTAGCTGGAAAGACCCAAAATCATTTTTAATATAATCGTGTACGTGAACTAGTTTAATGCACCTGTAACTTGGTTTTTGTTCAACTTTTCACTGGACTTCATCTTGCTTTTCTCGCAGGACTGACACTATTAGGTACGTACGTCTCCATATATGGTATAAATCATGCAGTGAAGGACTGGATATTACGTGTCCGAGTGGATCCAGTTTTTAATTGTATTCATTGAGAATATGTAATTGTCACAAATATCTTTGCACTTCTTTTACTTACTAAAGCTGGCTGCAGGTCGCAAATTGCTTTAATAGAGACCGTGAATTATCTCGCGTTACTACCCTATCAAAAAGCAGTGCCGCCGCAGAAGCTACTTTGGGTGGGTACGTTCAGGGGCAAACAACATTCGTTGGCCGAGGCCTTGTCAATTTTCTCATATATCGTTGGTTGGCAAATACCTGCATTCTTTAGACTCTACCATCATACTCGACATATCGAAAGTGCATATGGGAACTGTAGTACAGTACTGCATTATAGTGTCTCCGTTCCACCAGTTAAGGGATTATGAGCGTGGCGTGTAATGAGGGGTTGTGCTGTAATGCTACTTACTTTCTTATTCTCACGCGCACAACTTTCCCTCATAATCGAGTAAACAGAAGATGATGTGCTCTCGGAGCGAGTAAAGTATGCTTTACTCAGGTCTTGATGGCGGTCGTTACTATGATTACTGCGATGATGGTTTAGCAAATGCTGTGGAATTTGCTCAAGAGTTAATCTTCAGCTTAGCTTACGACATCTCCCCACGCCTTGTATTCTCCACAGCTCCTTTCGTTCTCTTGTGTGATAGTCACAGCATATTAGTAGTCCTGTTGATATGACAAATGCTTAGCGATGTCAAGGGAAGGGAATTGTAGCGCTGCCGATATTGTTGGATAAGCGCATGAGGTGAAGCTGTTATCTACTGAATTTTTGGAAAACTTAATATTCTGGCGGGCCCTTTCCCTGCCACCATATATTTGGGCCTCACAACCCCAAGGGTCTCTAGTGCCTTCTCCGCAGGGGATGTTGCAGCTTGCCGCAGTTCCTGCTGACGGGGTTAGTTTTGTAAAGTTAGGTAGGCTCTCAATACTTCACCTTCTGTTTCGGGAGGTGGGCTGCCGATCGAGGTGGCCGATCTATTGCCGCTAGACTTCTACCTTCTTTTATTTCGTTTACTTCCCATGTGTGGCGTAGCTGAGCGAAAGCGTTCAACCGTGCCCGGGGGTTGGAGATACACAACTTGCGCTTTTTTCCTGTCAGTAGCTCGCTGACCACTCTGAGAAATACCGGCAGAAAAGCAGAGACAGAAATCATTGACAATTTAAACGCGCTCTAGTGGCGCACGAGCCTGTGTTGAACCACAGGAATACTTCGGCGCGACATAGTGTGTCCCTGATGCGCTAGTAAAACTACTACTACTAATGTACTGCGCTAAACTATCGGGTGGGTGCAAAAGTTTTAGCCAATGCATAAGAGGAATTTCAAATCACTCAAAATTATATTATGCCTATTTTTATTACTTAAGTTCAACATCATGAGTAATCTATAATTTTTTCTTTCAGATTAGCAAAGCATCATTCATATTTTTTGTAATATTCTCAACCATATTAATCCCAGTAAAAGGTCACATTAGACACCCTTTACTCTACGAGTTTCATATATGTTCCACTACGAACTTTTAGACAGCAATCAAACCATTACTGCTCATCAAACTGCGTCGCTTGAAAGCCCTATTATCCAGAGCCGACGTTCTTGAGTCAACAGTAAGGAAGTCCTCATGCTCGTCCGTACACAGCGCTACCTACCAAAGCTCTCTGAGGAGAATTTGTGTGGAAAGTTTTGCCCCATCCTCCATATTCTCCTGACCCAGCTCCCCAGGATTATCACTTATTTCGAGTATTAATTGCTACTCCATCTAGATGGCCTTAAGTTGACATCACGAAAAGAGATTAAAAATGAGTTAGATTCATATTTCGGAATCAAAACCTAAAGAATGTTACAAGCGAGGTATTTATGAGCTCGTTGACAGATGGAATCAAGCACTTTTAAATCAGCAAAAGTTTTAGCACTAACCTATTTGATAATACTACTGTGTTTGATAAGTGCCAAGTAAAAGTGATTTGAGTACCAAATATAATTTAGCATCAATGCAGAAGACAACCGTTGTCGTAGAGGTTGGAAAAATGCCGGAAATGTGGAAGATCCCTGAAAGCGATTATAGACCGGTGAAGAAATTTATGAATTCTCCTGCTCGTTAGAGGGCTGCTGGTTTCTTTGGGGCTTGTTTCCAGCCTCACTTTGTCACGTGCAGCAAGGAAAGTTGTGAAAAACCTGTATCAGATTTTGATATCTATCAGGTGTCTCCTCCATTAAAAAGGTGAACAAGACCGTAAAACATATTACACGGCTCTACCTAAAGGCTAGTCTACAAAAAAAAATCGAGCCAAATGGGCAGAAGACTACATAAGACAGATGCTTTATAAGTTCTCTACTGGTGGAAGTCGTTCTACTCTCGACGGACCAGTTGGCTAGAGCAAATGATTTGCTATTAGCAGAAATCGTCCTTCATGTTTGAGACTCCAAGAAGGGGAAGGCACAGTCATATTTTAGACTGGCACATTTGAAATCAAGTTAATTAAGGCCTAGTCCTTGGAAAGTTCCAGACAGAATTAAGATAACATCTAATGGCTATGTCGCCGTTTTGAAAGATAGTTCTAAGCCGTGGTTGAAGCAGAAAGTTGCACTGAAGAGAATGTTGATATATAGAGAAGATAATGCGCCTTGCATGCAACTAGGCAATTTCTTGAATGCTTACAGCAATATGAGGCTCCTTTGGACTCAGTTTAATGACGTGGCCTGCGTGTTTACCCAACTTCAGCCTATTGACAATGGAGTGTTCGGAAGAGGAAATATATCAAGACGACTGGCAGTTAATAACGAAGAATGCGCTCCGGGAAGCAATTGTAGGTGCAGCTCGCTGGATATGTTGCTCTTGACGACATGGGTACTAGACCCAGAGGCTTTTTATAATGTGGCGGAGCATTCATCCATTGTTAACAATTCTTTTATGTAGCCCTCTCGTTTCTATGCAAACTTATCTGTTATGATATTTTAGAATTTATTGCTTGAAATTGTTAGATACGCAAGTAGCTATTATATGTTAACTCGTGCTACTGCTCTCAACTCGTTACGTTTTCTTTAAGTTAATTTATATTTGCTCTGTAAACGAACGCTCGCTCAGTAATCGTAGGGCCAAGCTTCTAAGACAAAGGATTTCTTTGAGAACGCAGTAATTAAACTTGTTTTATTTTGTAACAACTTGGGAAAGCTTTCTTGTAAATCTTGCAGATTGTCTCGTACTAACCCTTTCTTTCAA
This sequence comes from Parhyale hawaiensis, assembly GCA_001587735.2. Taxonomy (NCBI): domain Eukaryota; kingdom Metazoa; phylum Arthropoda; class Malacostraca; order Amphipoda; family Hyalidae; genus Parhyale; species Parhyale hawaiensis. Next base: position 6,060,153 of record LQNS02015105.1, on the reverse strand, counting down.
GTCAGTCTGCCTTTCTTATTGCGAGAAGCGCTGTTTGATGTGTTATCGGAGACTACGCTGTATATGAGAAGAAGCGTTGAGTTGGTACAGGTGATCATATTAAGGAAGCTTAAATACGTTTTGCTATTTGATAAAATATAGCTACGTCATAAATGTAAATATCCGATCAAGTTATACATGAGGTTTTGTGCTACCGAAATAAAGCATTTCACATTACCTAAGTGCCATAAAAATGACGCATATGAGCAAGGTCAGGATAAGATGTTCGTGAACATTTCGAAACTGAAAACCAAAAGAAATGTGGAGATTTTAAGATTTTTCAAGTCCTGTGTTATCAGGTCTGTGCTGTGTGGGGATATTCTCGAAAATAATGCCTCCTCATCCCATCACTGTAGTGCTCCTACTCTAAAGGCTAAGTTGAAAAAGTGTTGTGGGAACCTCTTACCAGAAACCACCTGTGTCACGTTCAATTGGAACGCTGGGGGGAGGAGCTGAAGTATATAGGTTTAGTGAAAGCTAGGGGTGGATATATCGAAAATCGAATTAAAAGTGTAAATATTTTGTTTTTACTCAGTGAAAAATTCTCGATAGCTCGACCAGTAGGCCTACATGAGATTATCAAGTAAATTTTGTCCTCACTTCATTTGAACACCTTTTACAAGTTCTGGGTGGCTCACCGCCGCATTTTTTCAGATCTACGAGGAAAAAAGAATACTGTTGTCCACAGGAACAGGCCTCTCGATTGTGGGGCGTACGAATTTGACGCAAATCGTACTGATCAGTGTCACAGTTTGCTCTCACTCCCTAGGGATGTTATGCAACCGTAAACGGTTGCATTATTAGATCGTTCAGTTGTTATGGCTCCCCTCTTACTTTTCTTCCTCTCCACATCTCTCATTTGTACCCTTTTTTTACTCATAACTGTTGAGGATTATTATGTATCTACTTGTACCATTTTCAATCTTTTCGCTGGGAAATATTTGGTAATAGCTGGTTGATTTAGTTATCGCGGCTCTATCTAGCTTATCTGTCCCCTGTATCTGAGGCTGTTGCGCAACATGCCGCTGCTCTGCTAAAGGCTGTCACAGCGCTCGCTCCGTACATTACCGAGCTGTTCGGATGGGTGCCTCTGCATGGTTCCTATTGTGCCGGTGCTAGCGTGACTGATGGGATAGTGTGTTGCAGTTTCCGTATGGACGGTAGACCTAGTGACTCTTCCTCTGGTGCACCCTTTCTTTTTGAGCTGAAGCATTGCCGCTCAGCTCTTCTCTTCGTGTACGTTTCTTTTAGGACCTTATGCATCCTAGTATTTCCCCTCATCCCATGGTGTACCTACCCTTTCTTCTTAAAGATCTCACGCGTCCGAGCTTTCTGAAACGCTTCGGTACTTTTACTTTGTCGCGATATTTTATCCTCAAGACATAAGAAACAAATCAACAGTGAAACAAATATCCTGAGGGATCTCAGTATCAACTAGTTCTTGGTTTGTTACGGAGGGTTCATCTTAATCTGAAGGCACAGACAAGTAGTCTCGTTGAACAGTAAAACTATCAAACTTGTTGATGTGATGTGCCTGTGGTACGACACACGTAGCTATATATCCAGCGGTGACTGTATAAATCAATTTACCGCATAAATTGAAAGTGAGTTTCACTGAACTATACCAAGAACGTGAACTTTTTTCTCCTCTATTCTAATGTATTCCTGTTGAATGAATAACTGTTGTACAATGGCGCTTCTCCCTCGTAACTTCATGCGTGGTGATAGTTAAGTTGGTTTAATGGTCATGAAACTCCTTGCCTTGGTGGGTCCGTGAATGAATGTGGCTTTATTGATGAACGGGAGCTTATTGTCAAGTTGATACGATTCTAATTGCTGACGGCGGAAAGAGTTTATCGATGTAGAAGCGTGTGGAGTAGGTTTAGTGAGAATGATTAAATGTGAAATCCTGAAATAACCGTGGATCACTGTAGGCATCACTCGTTGAGTGGATACAATGGTGAAACTATGACTGTAATAATAGTAGTAGTAAAAGTTTTACTAACGCTTCAGTAGTACACTGGCTATATCGCGCCGAACTATTCATGTGTTTAACTACAGGCTCGTGCGCCACTAGGGCGCGTTTTAAATTATCAGTGATTTTTTTCTCGGCTTTTCTGCCGTGAGGTCTCAGAGTGGTCAGTGCGCTACTGACCGGAAAAAATCGCGAGTCGTGTATCTCCAACCCCCGGGCATGGCTGAGCGCTTTCGCTCAGCTACGCCGCACAGGGTAAGGAAACGAAATACAAGAAGGTAGAAGTCTAGCGGGAATAGATCGGCCACCTCGACCAGCGGCCCACCTCCCGAAACAGAAGGGGAAGTATTGAGAGCGTACCTAACTTTACAAAACTAACCTCGCCAGCAGGAACTGCGGCAAGCTGCAACATCTCCTGCGGAAAAGGCGCTCGTGACTCATGGGATTGTGAGGCCCAAATATATTGTGGCAGGGAAAGGGCCAGCCAGAATATACCCCTGAGGGCTTGACTGTAAAAATAATTCTCCCTCATATAATGAGGGAGAAGAGGTAGGTGTTCGGACCGAAATGGCTCTAGCTGAGCGTTACGCTACACCAGTGGTTCCCAAACTTTTTTGCACTAGCGCCCCCTTGGCGGCCAGGTGTGATACGAACGCCCCCCGCCCAAGTCGCCAAATGCAATAAACATTCGAACACTCACTTTTTAGTAAAATTTGAACTGGAATGAAGGTTAA
>LQNS02015105.1:6021720-6044342 GCA_001587735.2 Parhyale hawaiensis | reverse complement strand
GTAAGCGGCTACGTCAACTGTGGGGATAACTCGTTGTTAGCCACCCCGCTGGCCACGGACTGCAGCATCACCTCTGCACAAGATGGGCGGCGTGCATAACGTCGCCTGGACCTCGTCCGAAGTATCATCAAAGGTATCAAAGGTATTTGACACTTGAGTCTGGGCGGTAAAGAAGCCACTCTTGAGCCGTCAAACTTTATGCTTGGCTCGTGTAAGAGTTTGCGTAGGTATTCTCTCAGAGCGTACTATTTACTCGTCGTAAGAAATCATCTGTATATGTACAAATATTCAGCTTTAAGTAAAGCTACTAAAATGGAACTGGGGGCTGGTTACTGGAGATGTTATCAACAATTTCAGAGGACAATTTTCTGCTTTGAATTCCGAGAAATTTTGATGGTATCTGGGGATACCGCTCGTAGCGAGAGGACAAAACGTATCTTGGGTACAGGTATTACTACTAACTAATGCATAGTTGTCTTCCACCATGTGACGTTGCAGTTGTTCAACCAAGGCAGCCGTTGACTTGTTTTCGTAGCACCGTGTCGATGATATATGGTTGTACATTGCGCAGCATCCTAAAACTACGCACCATGATGCTTACGGCAAGGAAACTAACAGCGTATTGGGTAGCAAGAAAACGTTGGACCTCTACACAGAGGATCACCACACATGGGAATAGCAAATGATCTTGGCAGAGGAAAATAGATCAGATCCGTTCGTCTGTCAAAAGAAGTCGCGCTGAGGAACCTACCTTAACCTCAGCTTGGAATTTGGAATATCTGTGTTTCGTGCTCACTGTGCTTCCTTGTTCTTAGTTCTGCTGAAGGTCTTTGTTATGCATTTTCTTGACTTGCTGATCTCATGCGCTTAAGTTTTTGATCCTTCGTCCACGGGTTCCGGGTATCTCTTAACATTCTCTAGGTCCTTTTTTTTTTCTTCGCTTTGGATCAAAGTAGGCTATATACTGCGAGTGCGAGTAGGTAGGCTCAAACTAGGAATATAATTATAACTACTCATGTTCTCATGCGATTTGGTCCAGTATGGGAGCACTCTCGTGCATTGATATGGATCATAATTCTTTTTTTTTTTTCGACATACTGTATGTTAGTACTTTCGTCTCTCTTTGGATGACAGTCTAGTTAGTCATTTAGGTTTACACAATAGAAATTCATATAGTTTGTGATTCTTCCTTTATTTCACTGCCATTGCAGCGAAAAGGTATAGGCCGTATCTTCTGTTATGATAGGCAAAGAGTTGTTTTAGGGACCGTTTCGAGCATCTTGATGTTGCTCAGTGTTTTGCTCAAGGTCCCTTATTCTATGACGGCCCGAGCGGGGTGTTTCAGTAAGAATATTTTATTATTTTCTAATGATACGTTAATATCGAACATTTTTCTTGTGACAGGTGTCTCACCACCCGCCGATCGTGGCACAACACGTGGAGGGTGTGCAGGGCTGGGTGAGCTGGCAAGAGTTCTCCATGTCTTCCAAGTTCCGCGGCAAATACCTCCAGATTATCCCTCTCGGTCTTGCCCATCTCGTCTTCAAAAATTCAGGTACGTTCTCGCTGACAAATTTTAATCCCTGTTTGTGGTATCTTACGTCGCCTCTTGCAGCAATGCTATCGGTGAGGAGCTGTTGCTAAGTGCTGGAAGGATTTTATCATAGTTTACTCAGAAAAGCTCCCACTGTTGCTGTATTATTTTCTTCTCGAATTTGGTTCAATATTTATAAGTTTGTTGAGGCATGGCGTGCACTTGATGTTTGAGCAAAGAAATAATTTACGTGATGTTACTTTGCTTCATAATGAGCTTGACCAACGTTTTGTTATTTTTACATCTATATACGAATTGGTATGTTTGAAACTCGTTCAGATGGTAGCTTATACACTGCAATGTCCGTTTTGCTGCAAACTCTTGTTCCTCAATTTGGGTCTCTCCGTCGACGTTTTTTTCACGCTCATGAAAAGGATGTTCTTTGCGCCGAGAATGGCTTTATAAGAAAGAAATTGCCGATGAAATTGAAATGGAAGATGCGCGCCATGTCATATTGTTGCGGGCAGTCGCTTACTGTCATCGAGAGGATGCGTCAGCGTTATGAAGTGACTCTCATTAGCGTTGAACAGCAGGTGTGTTCAGACATCAGGAACGAGCTAATCAACTCACAATGTGGAAAACTCAAGTGCGAAAAATATGGAAATTATATATTTTGTAGGTATCAGTTGTTGAACGCAGTTACCTATATTGTACTTAGGTACGTGATTTTCGTCTTATTCTACCGGTACTCATTCAGCTTGCTTCTCATTTTTGGATATTTCAACACGCACCGTCCGACGCTGCTTAGTAAGTTAGTGACGGGAGTCGACCGACTTCTCCAATAGAGTTTGATCGACTATAAATGAAATCGATACAGATCTCATTTTGCATAGCTATTCTTTCCGCTACCACTGTTGTCGTGAACGCGCTAACGAAATAGTCTATCACCCTGTTACAATTTAGCCCTCTAGTGGATAAAGTAGCTACTCGTGACACTCCTAGCAGTTCCTGTAGATTTCATGAAGATCCGTCTATAACTTTTGACGCGGTACTTTTTTATTATTACTCGTACTTTACAGTTTTTCTTTTTTTACGGAAGAGCTACGATAAAATCATATGTTCCCCTGTTAATGTAGGAAGAGATTTATATCCCGTAAGAATAGCTAGCACATTTAATACCGTCCAAAAAACGCGGGCGGTGTGCGTTATGATTGAAAGAAATGTTCTGGACCCTCGCATGACACAGTGACCGGAGGCCATATGTAGACTACATGGGTGAGCAACTCCTGCTCGACCATCGCTCATGTGACAGTATTGTGTCCTTTCTCCTTGCGGTTTTGCTTTCATATCCCATCCAACTTATGCTTTACTCTGTATTGACGGAGTTACCAATGCAATTACGTGAACCCGTCGTCTTTGTAGCAGCGATTCGAAAGTCCAGCGGCTGCGCATTGTGCTTCCTTCGATAAGAGAAGGGCAGCGGGACAGCAGCTCCGGTGCGCATTATCTTCGTAAGATCGCGTGACAGGATGTAGCTGCTCCTGCTCTCCAGGCTACGCTGCTCCTTCTTGATAAACTAAACCAAGCGCTTTCTTTGGCACAGAATATCTGTGCTGTGCGAGGCACCGCTTCATTGGCTTCTTTTGTTAGCATCTTCTACTTCTTGACCAGTAGCTGACTTACAGGAAATAAGTTGCGTAATTTTCCTGGTCTCCTCGCGATGATGCAGTGCACGCTTTTTGTGTGTCATTGACGGTCATTCAGCGTTTACAGCTAATGTTAGGTTTGTAATGTTTCTCAATAGCATAGGTATGTATCGCAACATATGTCATGTAAACAGGCTGCATGTGCTGTGATCCAAGCATTCTTTTATTTATGTGCTTCACTGAGCAGCTGCCGCTTATAGCAATATTCGCTCGTCATTGGCCCATTCACAGATAGGTCTGTGTGTGTACCGTGGCATGAGTAGGATTATAATTTTTCTTTTAAGACGAAAGCAACCTGTAGATGCTCGTGCACTAAATTCCTTTGTAGTGAAGCGATTTTTCGTATGTGAAGCGAGTTAGATGGGAGCTGGCTTTCTCACTGCGAGCGTTTTGTGTGCGAAGGATGCTATGCTTGAGGCCGAATGTCTCGTGTGCTCTTGCTGGCATTACTTCTGCTCTGGTGCTTGAGATGATTCAGTAATCGCTCAACAGTTAGGCTATTAGACTTGAATTGAGTTCATTATGTGAGGTCTATGCTTGAACCAAATGTTACTGGTCTATTTCTAGTGTGTCCGTAGTGATTTTGTTCTCAACCGAAGCATTTTGGGCACATTTATATCGTTCCTATGCATAATGTAGTGTGCAGAGTGTGGCTGTAGACGTATATGCGGCGTCATTTTTTTCCAATTTCTGTACCTCCTGAAGATATTGGCGACGAATTTGCAGCTTTCTCTATCTTTTCTTGACATTTCTAGAGACGGCTTGTCCAAATTTAGCTATTTATAGTCCTAAATGTTGCGACACAACTGGGGAGAAGTCACGATCTTGGCGAGGCATTCACCACACTTTGCAGTCTGGTATTGTGTCGGTATTCATTAACTTACTAGAACTCTGTAAGCTACTGTTCGAGGAGTTTAGGCTAGGCCATAGGCCTTCAGGTTACATTAAGTGTTGTCCATTCTCTGTTACTGGCAGTCACGATGCCTCGAGCAGTCTATAGATTACTTGAACAGTCGCATATTTTGCTTCCTGTTCGCTGGTTATTTCCTCAAGCCTCTCTGCTCTTACTTGGCGCCTTTTTTGTCTTTCCTTCTTGTGTTAGGTATCCCATTTTTATATTGACCAACATCTGTCATACTTATTCTAGCTGGAAATACCTTGCTTTGGATGCGGGTAATTTTGTTCTGTTCTCTCACCCAAATTGAAGCACGTGTCCTGCTCCTTCTTCGAGGCTCAGGTTTGCTCCAAAAATTTCAGTAGCCTTTTGATCTTATCTCCATTAGGATAGAAATATAAAGATGGTAAGGATTTAGCAGCAAGTACCGGCAGTTACGGTATGCAGCCTGTGTTTGGCGTGGCTCCTCTTCCTATGAACATATTTAGCTGTGACGGGCGTACGGCAGCACACCACATGGGAGTGCGTAGCACTTCCGTGCTCCTGTTCGTGTTCGGCTTTCGTATCGTGCCTTGTCTCTCAGTGAAAGCCCTACAGTCACCTCCTACCTTGGTGGTCTTCCGTATCCCTTTGTGCATCATTATAGTAGTCTTTGAAGCGAACGCAGATTGTCTGTTTTTCCATTCAAGTATATCACGTTATTTTGGGTGGTTCTTATTTTCTGTAAGAGATTATTGCCGCGACAGCATCATATCTTAGAACCGACACACTTAAGTAGGTTGCTGAGCTAGAAGCATAAACATTTTGGACATTATGATGTGGGAAAGAGTTAAGACTTACCTGCAAATTCTTCGTCCCTTATTTCAGTATTGTTGATTACAGACCTTTGTAGTGAAGCGAAACCCGCTGTATGCCAGACAGCGGGGCTGTGCCCGAGAGCGACGAGTAAGTTGCTGGTTTTCTGACGCTCGTTTACTATTCTAAACTCGCGGACTCGTTCCTTTGACCATCATATGAACCCGCCTAAAGATGAACCTCTTCTGTTGAAGGTATTAGGCAGTTATTGTTGACTTCTTAACAGGACTTAATGCCTTGTTTCCACATTACTCCTATGCCCACAATTGTTATATAAAAGTACTATATTATCTTCGATGGTAAATTAAGAGCTGCAGGTTAGCAGCATTAGCTGGGTGCTAAAACCAGAAGCTGCTAGTAACGTAAAGCAGGACGCGCTGGAGTGCGCCTGCTTGCGTGCCGCCCTGACGTTTTCCTGGAGCGCACCTCGCACCTCGCGCGGCTGTCGCGCTCTCACTGCAGGCTGCCTGCCCTCACTTGTCATTGTAATGACGTTGCTTCGCGCCATTTGCCAACTTACGTCGCCTCTGTTTCTTCCTAACCTGCCATTCTGTTCGATTTATCCTTACTAACGGGACTTGCCTGAAGGATCCATCGTATGCTTCTTGGCACTTGTGACGACGACAGTGTTCCGCCGGCCCCCTTGTTCTTACCTCGTGTTCCTCTACTCCTTTGATCTAGGAATTAAACATAAGGTCAAGTCGTGCACCGGCAGACTTGTAAAGAAAGCAAAAGATTACCATTGTAACCTTTCAAAAACTTACTGTGAACATTTTTCACCGCAGGCAACCACTACACGTGGCGCAAGGTGTCCACCACGGTACACAACATGATCGTAGGCAAGCTGTGGCTGGATAACCACGGCGAGATGGAAATCGTCAACCACCACACCGGCGACAAGTGCTGCCTCAAGTTCATTCCGTACTCTTATTTCTCCAGAGAAATTCCACGGAAGGTGAGATATATTCGTGTGTTTGTGTTCGCTTCGCTGTGCAACTCGTCTGTTAATAATATCGTAGCTTCCATGGGACACACGTGGCTTATTTAGCTGCCAGTACCTCGGCATTTCTGGCGTGTTTTTCTTGCCGTGCGCATTGGTTTCACGTATCCTGATATTCTGATTGAACATCTAAATGTTCATCTCCACGTGTTGCATTGCTAAGAAATGACAGATAAAATTAAATGGACTAATTGAGTTTAGAAGAGCAGCTTTAAATAATTCCCTGTGCAGCAGGCTAGAAATTATAATTTGTATTTGTAGAAGAGCTATAGTTAGGCTACCTATGTATTACCGTGGAAAATTTCTCAGTTATTTCAAATTTATTGCATGGGTTGTATAAGGCGTATCGTCCGTGACACCATCTCATAAACAAAAAGACATGCATTAGGTATGTGTATTTGCTCATACATAAATACTTTAGAGTACGTATAACTGAATGCATCGTGCAGTCTGTTATTATGCAAAAATATTCTCAACCCAAAACTATTAGTTCGAGTATTATCATAACTACCATATCGTTCTTTAATTGGTGAGATAGCGACTTCACTATTTTTCAGTAGGACTCTATTGGATTATACTAGTAGTAAGGTTAAGGGAACTTAGTAAAACGAACTGAAAACATGAAAACTAGAAGGCTATGCTTCTCCCCCTGAAGCGGCAGAGGATGGGCCTGAGGGTCAAGTTCTTTAGGTTCGCCCAGCCTATGTTATGGTGAGCAGCGCCCCCAGAGGGGACCTTAAAAATTATCTTGGTTCTACAACTCCTACCGAAAGCACGAGCTAGTGTCAAAACGTCCGATAATTATAAAGGAAGAAACAATATTCTTGATTGCATTTAGAATTTTGTATTCATTCTTTGCTCAAAGTTTACTCATGATTTACTTAGCAGAAAATACGAATAGAGAACTAATTCTTTGAATTTTGTATACCTAATAAATGTGATGGTCTTTACAGATAATGCTAATATCTACTAAGTCGTTCAAGTTAGCAATCCAGCCATTTCACCACAGTATATCTTTATTCATTTTATATTCTTTAAAGTTTGGAGTTCTAACTGAGTTGCTTTGTCTCGATACTTACCTATTACCAACTCGCCCAAAAAAGACCGTCTGCATTGATTCTGCTAATTCAGCCTCCGCTTATTTTTGAGTCTACTTCCTTAGTTAGGCTATTTGAACGTGTTCTGTCTGATTTCGTGCCCCTACGCTGCTTCATTGCGCTCTGCAAGTGCATCGCGCTGACCAAAAGAACTCAAATAAATACAGACGTATGATACTGAAGACTGGAAGATGTTACAAGCACGAAGAGAAGTTCAAAGTAGTGGACTAATTACACATGGCACTCGTGATCAGTGAAGAAAACGAGAGTTCATAGTACACCAACTTTAGCGGTAGTATGAGAGGTAGGGAACTCAAAGGGAGTTTTAATTGTACTTTTGGCCCAGGATTGTTTCAGTGAGATGAGACACAGTTACGAAAAATCTATAAACCAAACAAATAAAGTACACATGCCGCCACCAAACATAGGGGATACTTTTCACATCTGTTTATGATCTTATTGCATAAAAGGCCGCAAGAAGGAGTTGGTACACAAGCTCCAAAATATTACTTGTGCTAAGCCGGAGATGTCCTACGAACGTAAGCGAGCTTGCCCGCAGAATGTGGGCTCTCCATTGTTATTTTTTATGTGGTTTTGCTTGCAGCAAACGCCAGCAAACCTTTCGTTTTTTGAGTAATTCTACACGTGACCTTCGACGAAAGACCGATTAGAATCGCTGAGCTTGCAAAACAACGAGTACTGTAGCTGATTGGGGTCTTTTTCTGATGAAGACAAACAAACCAGTTATCACACTTTCACTACGTTTTTATATATTATAATTTTTCAGACAATAATATCAATTTTTTTAAGTGACATTGTTCTAACTCGAAAAAGTAGGACAGCATATCCAATAGCAAATTGAAACTGTTGACAGTTTTTTTCCATTTACTTAGCTACCTATTTAGTAATTTTTAAGTTACCTCAGCCATTATCTAGGCCTTCGGGACATCTCTCTTTCGTGCCCACTTTGCTTCCTTCCCAATTTTGTACTCCTTCTTGCTCATGCTTTATTCTGTTCTTCCTCTTCTTTCCCGACTTGCTGTTCCCATGCGCGTTGATCCTGTGGGAACACCTTCGTGCTTGGGTTCCCCGTTTCTCTTTGCATACTATATGTCCCTTGCTCTCTCCTCTGTGATATCGTTCTGCTCGTAAACGGAGGGTAAACTTTCTGACTATAACTAGTAATTTTTAAATGGTGCCCAATAAGTACGAGTCAGCCAATTAGGTGGGAGATTTCTCCAAAAAGCTGTTCTCAGAGCACAGTTCCAGTTGGATGACTTACTGCTGTACACAGCGGAGCATCTGCGATTCGTCTCACAAATATACTGTACGGGCAGGTAACGGGCTACGTTGTGAACAAGGAGGGCGAATTCAAGTGGTTCCTGACGGGCACGTGGGACGACCAAATGGAAGCGTGTCGAGTGGTGAGCCAGAGCATCGTGAGGAACGGCAAGCCTGTTTACGAGACGGACTCCAGCAAGGTTTTGTGGAAGAGAAACCCTGTCAAGTGAGTTGCTGCTACCAACAGCCTGTAGTTTTACCCTGTCTGCCCATTTAAATTCCTGGCATTATGTGCAATATCTGGTAGTCTGCTGCGTAGCATGATACGCTCTAACGCAGTCGGTGTCTTCGTGTGCTCAGTATGCCACCTGTCACTCCTCGCTTCGTGCATAAAGTTATCAAGTATTTGTATCTTCATCATCGACGAATATTGAGCTCTTTCGGTTGTTGCTTCGCCTAAACGCTCCATGAAACTGATATCATGGTAGTACTATCGACACGCCTGCTCCCCGTGTAGTGTAGATGCTGTACGGTTTTCATTTCTGAGCGCCGTTTGGGAAAATCGAAACTCCCGAACAGTAATACTCTGTTACTATTACAGCCGCAGTTGTGTATCGAAACGTAGAGGAAGACACTTTAATTATCGCTGCCCGGCCCACACGTGCCCAGGGCTTATCTCTCATCCCATCTATACGTCGTGTGTCCATTACTGATGCGAGTCGCCGTGGAGGTAATGGTCGTATTCTGATAAGAGACAGTTGTTCTTTAACAATAAATGTGGCCTCTTTGTACTTTTTACCTTATTACATATATAGCTTTCGTTAGACAGCCTTTGCATTCCTACTGTACGTCAGTTTCAGTCTGATCATGACTTTCACTGACCGGATGGCATCACCGTCAGCTCCTGCAGGACTTCATTTTGTACACATTGCACGGTCTTGTCTTGAGTGTGCACGGTATCACAAACGAAGCTTGATGATACACGCAAGAACGGAAACCTTAATTTAATATTATCTTACAGTCCTGAGAGCGAGCGCTACTACAACTTCACGGAACTCGCTTGTCAGCTCAACGAACAGGAGGAGGACGTAGCACCAACAGACTCGAGGCACCGTCCCGATCAGCGGCTCATGGAAGAAGGCAGTTGGGACGAGGCCAATACTGAAAAGGTGCGGCTCGAGGAGAAGCAGCGCGCCGTGAGGCGTCACAGGGAGAACGAGGCTGCCCTCGCTGCTGAAAGAGGTGAGCTTTCATGGCAGTGGTTGTCATATAGCTACAGGTGGTCCTCGCCGCAGGCCCTGCTGGGTTTGTGTAGTTATAGTATTGAGATAAAATAAACTAGACGTTGAAATATGAGCGTGTCCCGCAGTCAGTTGCGTATGAGAAACCAAGGTAAATCTTAAATTAAGATGTAGTTAACTAAGTTTTTAAAATTAACGCTTCTGGAACTTTATTCCCATCTTCTAAAAAGGCTTCCTTCCTTTTTAATTCTGAAGATGGGAATAAAGTTCCCGAAATGGTTATTTTAAAAATTTAGTCGACAACTACATCGTGATTTATAGTATTGAGGTTCGATATTTTTACTCCGAAGTAAAGGTAAAGCCGCTGTGGCCACACATCCCAGCTAAAGAGCCCCATGCTTGTATTCGTGCTGCAGCTAATATGAACTAAGTCCCCTGTAGGGCTCAAATGAGGGGACGACTGCGGTCGATCATGAATTTTCTGAGCTCTGGTGTAATAGACGAAAGGCTTATAGAACAACAGCCGCAACCCGTTCCTCTCCCGACCGTAAGGAGCTTAGCTCAACCGTCCTTCCTTCCTCTTCTCCCCTCCTCCCATTACAAGCCAATTCTCCCATAGCCGATAATGAATGTGAAAATTTTGAACCTAAATATAAATCTGCCCGAAGATAACTTACATGGTGTCTCTCTTTCCTTCAAAAATAAGTCCTCTCAGGGGGCAAAGGATGGGCCATCAGTTAGGTTAGTTAGGTTTGTCCATCCTATGTTATGCAGAGCAGCGCCCCCAGGGGGGATTGTATAGGTTACCTTAGCCATTAGTTAGGCCTTCGGGAAATCTGTTTTTCGTTCCCACTTTGCTTCTTTCCATCTTCATACTCTTACTGATAATGCTTTGTTCTGTTCTTCCTCTTATTTCTCGGCTTGCTGTTCCCATGCGCGTTGATCCTGTGTGGGAACACCTTCGTGCATGGGTTCCCCGTTTTTCTGTCGACATACTATATGTCCCTTCCTTTTCCTCTCTTAGAAGAGCTTAGTACTTATTTAGGGAGGCTTATATCTTCTTATAATACCTAATACCTATACCTATTTCCCGGCGCTTGCTGTACCCATGCGCGTTGACTTGTGCGTGGGTTCCAAGTTTCTCTTGACATTCTTTATATGCCTTCTTTCTTCCTCTCGTTGGATCATAGTGTACTCGGTGGGTATGGAGGCTTAAACTATGAATTGACTATAATAATAATTCTAAAACAAGCGCTCACTCTTCTGCCCTTGTAGATTAACACCTTTGTTGACCATATTTTCTTAACCCGTCTGAGGGTATTGTAAGATGCTACGTAGACCGCAGAGTTAGGTTCCTTCATCATACTGCATGGAGAGCTGCACCACCCGAGGCACACCATTGTTACTTACACTCAGGGTTAGCTCTTCTTAACGGGTTTCTTCTAGTGCTAACTTTGCTTATTTCTATTTTTATTTTTTACTGCTGTGCCTCATCTTGCCTGGTTTGTTCCAATACATGGAGTTTCCGATTTGCTTAGCATACTTCCGTACTGCTTCATTTCGTTGCTTTTTTTCTTTGTATTTGATCCCGGCGAACTTAGTCAGATCCAAGCTAAGTCTGGGAAAATATGACTCTATAGGGGAGTAGCGCCCCATTGGCACCCTAGCCGTAGCTAGGTCTTTGGAAAGTCTGTCTTTCTTGCCCACTTTACTTTCGGCCATATCCTTACTCCTACTAACGATGCTTTTTCATTCTCTCCCTTTCTTTTTCAACTAGCTCTTGCCATGCGTGTTGGTCCTTCGTGCATAGGTGCTACTTTTTTCTTGAGATCCTTCATATCCCTTTTTCCTTCCTCTCTTTGGATCACAGCGTAGCTACTATGTGCGTAGAGAGGCTGAAACTAGAAATGTATATAATCTCTATAATACCTGACGCAAACGGCATATATACTCTGCAAATAGAAAACGATTCTAACGTTTGATCTCTAATTCTCTCGTAAGAAAAAGCTATTCTTAGTAGGCCTACAGTGTAAAGTTAAATTGCTCATGAATCGTGTTTTTCTTCACGTGTGTCAGGTGCCACTACACTGTGTCTTCTGTAAATATCTTTTCGCCCCCACATATCTTGCTGAAATGGCTTATTTGTTGTATCTTAAAAAGCTAATTACCTCTTTCAACGAGGTTGTATTTTCGCCGAGTCTGTCTCTTTGTCTGTCATCAGCCCTCAGGGGTATATTCTGGCATGCCCTTTCCCTGCCACAATATATTGGGGCCTCACGAACCCAAGGGTCCTAAGTGCCTTCTCCGCTGGGGATGTTGCAACTGGCCGCAGTTCTTGCTGAGAATGTTAGTTCGTTAGGTTAGGTAGGTTCTCTATATTTCCCCGTCTGTTCCGCGAGGTGGGCCGTCGATTGAGGTGGCCGACCTTTTCCCCGCGAGACTCCTACCTTCGCCCCTGCGGAGGGCCACGGAAGGGGCCAGCCGCACGGGCGTTTCTTTCTTCTATCTTCTTCTCTTTTCGTTTTTCGTCTCTTGCCCGGTGCCGCACGGCTGAGCGAATTCGTTCAGCCGAGCCGCGTAGGGTTGGAGATGCGCGTGCTTTGAGACACAGAACGCACTTATGCGAGTTCGCCATCACTCACGACTTTCCGGCAGAAATGCTGAGATGAAATATTTGACCTTCGGCGCGATGCGGCTTAGATCGCTGCGCTAGCAAATCTTTTTACCAACCTCTAACCTTGTCTGTCATCAAGAGAACTCAAAAACTTGTGGACGGATATTATGAAATTTGCAGGGATCGTTAAGTGTGTTAAGAGTAACAGATGAGTAACTTTTGATGAAAATCCGTTCAACCGTTTCTTTGTATGCCTCTTTTTTTCTTAGTAGATACTAGAACCCAAATAGTTTTGAACTGATTTTTATGAAATTTACACGAGTTGTTAAGTATATCACGAAAAGTGAATGACCAAATTTTTGCGACGATCTGTCGGTTCGTTCTTTTGTTTATCTCTGCATTTCATTTATCTCTGCATTTCATTTATTTGTTCAAGAAGTAATGAACAGATATTTATGAAATCTACGGGAGTTGTTAGAAACATTAAAAGACATAAATGATCGAATTTTGGTGATGATCAATTATTCTGTTTGTGCATTGACCAAGGTTTGCCTGCAACATAATTCGCAGAGTTATGAGCCGATCTTCAAGATAGTTAAAGAAGTTCTTATTACTGTCGAGAGGCAGAAATGACCAAATTTTGGTGCTGGTAAAAAAGAAATCATATTTTCAGAACCAATTTGAATTTTTCGCTAAACTTGCCTATATTGGCGTAGGTATGCGCTCTAGTTTGCCGTAGGCTGCAGGGTTGCGTTAGTAGATTTGCCTATCCTTTATCACTCAGGTGGTATAGGATTAATCATAGGGTTAGGGAAGCAGCGACCGCAGGGGGACTTTGTAGGTTACTTTAGCGTTAGCTGGGCCTTCGGAAACTCTTTCCTCATGCCCAGTTTGATTCCTTCCCCTTTCGTACTCGGATGATGCTCGATTTTGTTCTCCCTATGATCGTTGTGCTGCTGCCCGTTTATCGTATGGGGAGAACACCCTTGTGCATGGGTTCCACGTTTTTTTCGACGTACTGAAGATCCCTTGTTGCTTCCTCCCGGAGATTGCCTTAGTAGTCGACACCGACGATTAAGCTACTCAATAAAACTCAACTTTGCCCATCGTTTAATATAAAAAGCCGCGTCTCGAGGAGACTCCTTCGGTTACATTAGCATGAGTTATGGCTTCTGGACGTGTCTCTTTCCTGCTTTGCTTCCTTCTTGTTCCGTGTACTCCTTCTAATCTCTCATTATTGCCTCTGAGCCTGCTACTTTCCTGACTTGCTCTGCCTATGTGCGTTGGTCCCGTGTGAAAATACTCGTCTGCGGGGTTTTCACGTCTCGGCCGACGTACTTAGTATTCTGATTTTCTCCTCTCTTTAATTGCCATTGCAGTGAAGCAGTGAAGCTTTAACTCGACTCTTTTTTTTTAATGAAAAGAGTCATAAATTAAGGTACCGTATTATGAGTGGTAATAGTAAATTACCAAGGGAATTAAAAAAGTTCAGGGAAAATTTCTCTCGTGGTGTCATTACTGAACCAATAACGTCAAATGCTGTCTTATATGAGAGCTGGCATCCAACCGCTATGCATGGCACAAGTCAGGTCATAACAAATGGTGGCAACGATGAGATGGAAGCTCTCATCTTCGGTCAATATCAAACTACTAAGAATCATAGTCTCCAAGTCCGCTGTCAATACAAAGGTTTAGAATTCGTTTAATATTCATTCGAACGCAACTCAATTACCAGTCACTTCACTGACAGCAAGGCGCAGGAAAAAATGTGATGGCTACTAACAAACTTGCAGCAACTCCGATACCAAACACTTCATGGTGATGCTCATATAATTGTTCATTTACCTGTCCAAGTGCACCTACGTACTTCGAAGTTGGTAGAATGCATCCGCGGAGGAGATTACCGCCACACTTGGCAGAGCAATACATTTGCACTCCACAAGAAAGCTTGAATTTATTTTAAATATTTTCCGCAATTCCGCGAACTTTTTGAATTCTCCTCGAATTTAAGATGTCATTTTGTTACTTAAAAACAGTAATTATCTTTTCAAGGCGCCATATTATGCTTTCTCTTCACTAACTGGAACGCTCTGTGCAGGTGAAGAGTATCCAGCCTATGAAGCGACCTGGTTCACCAAAACGTGCGATGAACAAACCAACGGCATTATGTACGCTTACAAGGGCGGCTACTGGGAGGCTAAGGAGAAGCAGGACTGGTCCAGATGTCCCGACATATTTTAGCTTCTCTCGACTGCGCCCTAGACGCTTCTGTAACCAATCTCCTATATATTTCTCAGTTTCTCTACGCCGGTGACACGCTGGCAATCAATTCCCGTGTGAATGTCTATGTTGTTATTTTTAAAAGGCTCTTATGGATTATAATTATCATTACTATTATTTTATTGAGTTGTGGCAATAATCGAGTGGTGATTGTGTTAAGTCAATACGAATATTTCCGTTATAGACTGTTCTTCATATCATGTTCGATGGTTGCCACATTTTACTGTCATTTTGTACAGATTGCCTTACTAGGAATTGTTTATATATGTGTTCTGTGTTTGTGTCCATCTCGTGTGAAGGCTTCATCCTCCAACCCTAAAATAAAATCTGTCATTTTATGATTTAGGAAAAATTCTGATTCCAATACGTCCGTTTTAGGCAGGCGTGATTGCTGCTCAATAGGCTACATACGGTATAATTTTCCCAGCTAATGTCATTGTCATTGATTTTTTTTTCGACGAAAAGAAAGATACAAGCTGCAAAGTTATTGCCTCTCTTTGTCAGCAAAATGGAGGCTGTAAACTGCTCTACTTGCTGATTTATTCCCTGAAGAAATATATTGACTAGCATTAGCTCTCGGCGTAAGACGTAACGCGCCTGTTGTTGAACTGCAGTAAATTTACGCATCGCTGTGCAAAGCTTCTTCTGAAAAACTGTAGCCAGCAGCCGATAGCATTCTCTCTCAGCAGTCCGTGATGGTCTTTCTCGTCAGCACCCAAATGCCTGGTGCTGTTAAGGTCAGGAATCGTTGGGAGAAAGTTTAGTGTATCGAACTGAATGCCACTGGCAATTATCGCTGCTTGTTATGACCCATCCACTCAGTTGTTTCCGTAGCCACATGGAGTACCTAGCGTGTTAGCATGAGCATAGCTGCCCTCTCATTGGCTAGCATTCTATGTTAGCAACTCTTGTTGTAAGACGCTAGTTGCGTTGCCTTTTGCGTCTCCTGTCGTTCTTTGTCAGTGAGGATTGTTATCGTCTTGAACGTTGTCTTGTGTTTGTTGTGATGCCTTGTGTACACGTTTAAGACTCGCTGCTATAACCGTCCTTTGCTCTCGTTCTTAATAGTAGCTACCTAGTGGTTGATTCCCGAATGGTGCAAGTTTGAGGAAATGATCTGAGGATGTTCCTCATGTGGCTGCTGTTCATTAGCAATATGAGTATATATAGTAAATTAACATGATTTTGTTTCCGGTAATTTTTTCGTGATACGTTGGATTATTTCCAGTTTTGATCAGATTAAATCCGTAAGGTGTGTGCCGGTGCAGTCGTACGGCGCTTGCAGCCGTCTCGCTGACTGCTGTACTCATCACCGTTGCCACTCTACGTTGCTTGCTGTGCAAGACTTATGTCGTTTCTTTGCAGGTCTTTGCAGGTTCATTAAAAACTAACCTAATTCGATTACTGCAATGTTTCAGACAGGAGGAGGACGATATTCTTTTCTTTATTGGATGTAGAGTCTTCCCTTTGAATTCCAGTTGAAAGAATTTCCAGTTTACTCACAGTGAGCACTGAGCATTAGCACTTGTATCAATCGTTTGGTGGGTGGGATGTAAGACAATGAATGTACTATTACAACCGATTATGTCTGTACTCAACAACAGTAATCCCATATACACAAGTGCAGTTTCGCTGGGAAAATGTAAATTCAGCTCGAACAACAACAGTACTTTCCTCTCCGAGTCTTATTTATTTAATGTAAGTACATTGCACATCGCTATGTTCTTTGGGTGAATTCACTAGGTATTTCTACTCCTCTTAGTGAATTTGAATGTCAAAATTTCATTTATAGCTTGTTGGAGTCCTCTATGATATGTTGATTCACGTTTTAGTGAACACTGCTGCATGTTTTTGTGGTTGGTATTAATGCTGATATTGGAACTGTATTATCTTGTATAAGTTATTACAGCTTCTGTGGTTAGGTAAAGGTCGACGCAGTCGCAATATCATAGCACTTGACCTAATGTTTGTAGCTGAGGGTGGTGTATCAATAAGCTACGCGTTGGTGGTTTGAAAGACTGCGTTCCATGCCTGTTTGATTCTGCGAAATCATTCCGACAAATTCGGTCGAAGTTTAACTTTTTTCCTTTGTGTGGGGGGAAAATATTGCGGCTTGTTACTAACGGGAAATAGGACACATTTTGTGAAGTAATGTATTGTAGAACCCTCTTCTTTACTGGTGCAGGTGGTTTACTGTTGAGCTTCAGAACGGTGTGTGACTAGGAAAATAATTCATTCTTTATATGTGCGTGTACTCGTATGGCTGGTCTTTCCCATACGCTTGTCAATGTACTTATATTTTTCCAGAAACTCTGTTACGTGTGTGAAGCGCTCTACTTCAATTCTGTTCATACCAGGCCGTGTTATATTGCTACAAAAGCTTGTTTTTCCGTATGAATACAGCAGGACCAAGTACCATTGCAGCAGGATAACGCGGCCCGGCTGAAATAGAGTTGAGTTCTTGTCTCATTACAATAATTGAACAATCTGGTTGCACTGTTGGCGGGATCACAGTTATTGTAGTTATATAATCGTAATATACAAGGTTTAGATTAATTGTTCAGTGGATGAACGTACTATATTCTTCCTATCATCTCCTAATTGTTCAGCGGGATGGAGAGTCAGTTTTTCGACGTTGTTTGTGCATATTTATTTTATAGTGTTGCCATTATAGTCTATTGATGGTGGGGCTATTAGTATTACATTAAAACATGGATGAAGATTGGGTTCTCTGTCGTTATTATGAGGTATAAACAAGTGTATATGAAGCATTTTAGCAAGCGCTTGACTCGGTCAAATTGTGCTACTCTTGTTTATGAAAAGGTGTTACTTTTGCTTATGAAAAGGTGCCTACTCCATAACTGGCAACGTTGTCTCTTTATAACGAGGCGAAGAAACGAAACTGTTCAGTAAAACCTCTGAAATTATGGAGAGTGTAGTTAGGAATGCTTCTTAAGGTAGGAGTGACTCCGTTAGGTCTGACATCAAGTTAGAAAAGTTGAGCGCCGTCTGCGGGCAGCTGTGACAACTAATCCCTTAGCTGCTACCGTCCGTCACCATCTCTTTCGCAACATGCGGTTGAGCTAAACAACTGCTTTTGTTCAATAACTCACGAGTTTATCATTTGATCGTTTAGGATGTCGAGTGAACGTACACAATGATATGGTTTAAGCGTCGTTTAGGATGTCAAGTGAACGTACACAATGATATGGTTTAAGCGTCGTTTAGGATGTCGAGTGAACGTACACAATGATATGGTTTAAGCATCGTGTATGCGCTGCAACTACAGCATTTCGTGCAGTGCCGCTTCACTCACGCAGATGTTCCACACGCTCATGGCAGTTTGCTCATAGCTGTAAAACTTCGAGGTTTTCTTATTTCACTTATGAGTTTGCCTTTCGCCGTTGAAATTTGGCCTTCACTTTTGTATTGAAGTTCAAGTATTTGTGCATTGGTGGGCTTCCTAAGACTCAGCACAAAATTGTTGGGCCTCCTGAGGCGTAGAGTATGACAGTTTTTTCCCGCTCTGAGGAGAAGACGTGTGGAAGAGTGTGTTGCGCAACGAAAATTGCACTGTGTAAACCAGGCTTTTTTTTTTTAATTTACTTGAAACTGTAAGTTCCCTTTTCAATTACTGAATTCCCTTCCCTTGTTAATGAAGATGAACCTCACAGTACATATAAATGTGCTAAGATCTCTTTTTTATATTTATTTCTTTGAAAGGAAATTAGAAAAAGTAATGCGATGATGGTACACTTGGATATATGTATCACGTTGGTAAAGCTTGATAGGTGAGGAGAGAATATGAGTCCTAACTTCAGAGGTTTTACGGCACCGCAAACAAAAGTGTTGTTTGATATGGTGGAGCGCTGTGCATGGCACCGCTCCTACCTTGGCCCCCGTCGACTTTTTATAGCCCGCTGTAGTGTTAGCCAAAGCGTGACTGGTTTTCGGACAGGTGTGGGGTCTACCGTTATTCTGTGCGTCCGCAAAAGTGCAGCTTTCTTTCCCCACTCGGTACGTCACTCATGTGGTGGGAGATTGTGCTGCACCCCATGTGCGGCTTGGACGTCGGTGTGTACCCTGCCAGCGGGCTATCTACTGTCGGGAAAATGTTTTTTTTTATTTGTATGCGGGCCGCTCGCAAACGTCCGTGGATACATTTGTACGGCGGCTGCACGGCCCAATTGAGAGTAATATAAGAGAATTAGTACGATCGACTTTTGAAAAGTTTTGGCTTGTGCAGAAAAGTTTTTCGTCTATTACGAAAAGACTTGTCTGAAGGTTCGAAATGTAAAGATAAGTTTATACACGTTGCGGTGAGAACAGCAATCCACTCCTGCTGAAGTTTCGCTTAATAACAAGATTTGCTTTAGAGGTGGGCTCGGATATCCATCACTGGTGATATCTACATGTTCTGTATCTACATAATGACACAGATATTTGCGGCTGTAGATATCTGGTCCATCTCAAGCTCAGGTCGGATCCCCCTCTATTTGGTTACTGCAGTTCATCTACAATTTTGAGGTCGTTCGGATATTCGAGTCATCGCGAACATAGTATGCAGATGTCCGCATACTAGACACGTCAGAGCATTTAAGTATCTGGTCCACCTCGTAATTTCTATGAATAGGCTTATTTCTTCGCCGTGCCGTACTATGTACGGCCAGCGTTTCTCTGGAGCTCTCTCTTATAACTCTTGCATTTTGTACTGGTGCCTCTGTGTACAGCTGCGTGTTGTGAACGAGTGGACTGGCTGTGTATCAGTGGTGGTACGATTTAAATCTTGTATTTTGGCATTGTGATATCGTCCACGACCCAAACGAGATGCTGGCTTCAAAATTTGCCTACCAAGTTTACAGATACGGCTGTTTTGAAGGCATTGGTTTGACAGCTGTGGTGTAATAGACTCAAGTCCAAGTCCTGCGCGTGGCTGTCACATTATGCAGCAACTCAACAGTTGCTCGCACGCGAAGGGCGTACGTATCTCGCCTGTGTTGGATGCCTGCATCAAATGCTCAAGTGGTGGAAACTTTCAAACTTGGATAACATGCTGTTGGCTATTGGGACCCATGTAATTAGAGAGAATCTCTTACGTTCCGCTCTTGACTTCTTTGTTAGTGTCTGTTATCTACGTAGTTCAATGCACTTCCAGAGTATAGTTTTATAGTAGTAGTCGGTGATAGTTATTCCGTATCGATCCGTACGCTCGTTATATCCAAGAAATAGTGAGTTTCACATAGATCTGCTCTGCCTGCATGTTACATTTGCGGTATTAGTACTTGGAGGATGCGTTATATACTGTAGGTAGCTTTGACTGGATAGATAATCAGTGTTGACAGTTGGCCATGACACGGCTCTTTATCAAACGGAATACGTTAGATATATATAATTTTTTTTTTCGGACAGTCATTTGCACTGAACTCGAAGCAGTACTTACAACCTGTGTCTATGTCCAGTGGTTCTGCTTACACATGACGAAGTTTCTGTGTCTATGTCCAGTGGATCTGTTTACACATGACAAAGTTTCTGTGTCTATGTCCAGTGGATCTGCTTACACAGGACAAAGTTTCTGTGTCAAGTCTTGCGTCACTATTTTCTTGTTGACTACCGGTGGCTAAACCAGGAGAACACTACTGCTACTATTTTTCTTGTTGACTAAATGTTTAGCTCTTACATCAACTAACGCCTACTGTCCAGTTTTCTCGACGGTATTAATTGTGTTATTCCTACAAATAACAGATTCATCTTTTGCAATAACGAATTAATTATCGTATACCAACACGATATGCGGAAACCATCAGTTTTTCTGAACCTTGTTATCACCAAGCTTTTGTTTTGCTACAAAGGTACTTGGCCCTATTGTAATCGTACTTGCAGCGAGGAAGCGTGTGCTGATCATCATGGGGGTTAAGCCCGCAGTTTTGCTTCATGTGCTGCCGTTCGTCCAATTCTACCTACTGTTTCTCATGTTCAGCTAAGGGAAAACTACTTGCCGTGTTGAGCATCAGTGGTGGTGAAAAAGTTATACAATAATATTAAGAAAACCACATACTAACGTCGCGTCCATAAGACAGTCATCCATCTTCTTCGTTCCCATTTTGGAATAAATGATAAAAATAAGCGGGCCCTTTCCCTGCCTCAACATATTTGGGCATCACGCACCCAAGGTCCCTAGTGGCTTTTCCGCAGAAGCTTTTGCAGCTTGCCGGAGTTCCTCCTGACGAGGTTAGTTTTGTAATGTTGGGTGGGCTCTCAAAATTTTTTTGCTGTCCCACGAGGCGGGCCGCCGATTGAGGTGACCGACTTTTGTGCGAGACTCTTTACCTACGCCCGTGCGGAGGGCCACGGAGGGGACTGTCCGCTCGGGCACGTCTTTCTTCTGTCTTCTTCTCTTTTCGTCCTTCATCTCTTGCTGTCTGAGCACAACGTTGTGGTTCCGGCTGTAAGCCGAGTAAATCATTTTAGATCGCTATTTATCGTCTTAGTTTCGGAACTAGCGGGACAGTACCAATATATTATAATAATAATAAATGCTAAAAATGACACTTGAGCTAATAATTACAAACAGTGCGCGTTATATTCAGAGTCAATGACATTTATGATGTATCATTTGCAGCTACTTTTTCTAACTTTCAGGGTGTGAATTTTCTTCGTTTTTTCAGCATTACTTACGAACTTTGAGCTAGCAAATAGTCAAGTGCCTATTTTTTTTTTTTTTTAATTTGACATTGACGCAATGGCCCGGAAAGGGCCGGCAATTTGACCTCGGCTTCTCCCTGGGAATGGGCCTGCTGGTTCATCTGTTGTTGCCGGCCACCTAATCTACTGCTTCCCGAAACTATACCGACCCGTTCATCGGATAGCATGATAGCGAAACTGAAGCGGGGACTGTATTGACGACTGTGTCGTGTGTGTCCAAGCCCCAATCCCTAGTCAAGACCCTTCGACCAATGTCGGTTCTGCGCGCGTGCCTCTCAGACTCGTTGAATGAGGTACTATAGTGCGGGATGTGGGTCTCCGCGAGGATTCGAGATTTCCATAGTTTGTCAGGGTATGAATGTTCATTTGTTCATTGCATCAAAGGGTCAGTTTTCGTCACTGTAATATGGGGAGGGGGTTGACGCCTCATGGGCTCCTCGGAAGTTTTTAGCCTTGCAAGGCGTTGGGCATTTCTCTTTTCTAACCCCCCTTTTCCCCCCACTCTATGCTTTGGTATTTTCTTTCCTTGAAAAATTTTTCAACCCTTCATTCAGGAATTGATATTTCCCTAAGCGGCAATTCTCTGTGCTTGGATTCCCGATTGATATGATCTTTGGATCACAGAGTAACTTTTTGAATGGAAATGCCAAAATTTAGGGGTAATCGAATATGTAATAATAAAGGTAATTTCCTCAACCTATTTCGGTCATATTTTAGCTTAGTTTTAAAAAAATTTGCTGATATCTCTTATTACAAAACATAAGGAAAATTTTAAGCGTTGCCGAGATTACTAACTCGTTATAATTCTGATTCGTCTTTGCATTTTTCTATAAAATTTGTGAGGGCTTTTATTCCTCATCAAACGGCTATTTCCGTAGGAGTTTTTGGTAGTTCTGATATTTATTTTAACAATTGTTCTTAAGGCTTCGCAACTATTAGCCACATTTTCTGTTCGTGTTCATACTATGATATATGGTAGGGCATATGTCAGATTACCTTAATATTGAACGCAGTCTATAAACTGAAGTTTATGTTCTATAATCGCTAATTGTTTAGTGTTTTGTCGACAATATTGCGTGTACATAAAATTCCGTTTGGTTGTAGGGTTTGTGTGACTTGAAGAGAAAAGCTATAAACTGTCATGTGTAACCTTTTTACTGCGGTATGTACTTGCTTTTGTGATATAGCAATAAACATGTCTGATCTTCGTAATAAATTCTGTTGTTTTATTTACCATCATTGACAGCGTTGTAAAGTGATCCAGTTTTGTGATTTCGCATAAGAGTAATCACTTGCAACAACAGATCTCGGACATTCGTTATTGCACTCGGTTTTGTTGCCTTAATTACACACGATCTTGTCCCTTCAGAGAGTATGGGATGGGCCACAGTGTTAGGTTCACCAGTCCTGCGTTAAG
>LQNS02015105.1:6008331-6021620 GCA_001587735.2 Parhyale hawaiensis | reverse complement strand
GTATGTGAGGGATTTGCAGTAGGATCAATGAACAGTGATGGTAGCCTAGTTGTATGGTAGCTACCTGTTCCTATTCTTACTGAACGTCATGGTGAGTGGTTCCAGCTATATACTGTACCCTTCATTACAGGCCCATCGCCTGCTACTTGCTGCCTGCAGTGATTACTTCAGAGCCATGTTTACTGATGAAATGCTAGAGCGGCAGCTAGACCACATTGTCCTTCATGGTGTTTCTGCAATTGGACTTCATTCTGCTCTGAAGTATATTTATTCTGGTGATGTATCCCCAATGCTACCAGTTTTAACTTATTTTTCATAAAAATTTGTCCACTCATACAGGTATTTGTGTGATTTTGTGAGATAGCGGCATGTGTATTTATTATTCTCACGCTTCCTTTTACTATCTCCTCCACTTCCCTGCTCCTCGTAACCTCTGCAGGGGATGTCGCAACTCGTTGCATCTTATGCTGAGGTGAGTTGTTATGTTAGGTTCCCTGTATGTATATATGGTACTTCTCCTATTGTTCCACGAGGTGGGCCACCAAATGGTGATAAATGACTCAGCCCATGGACTCCTAAAGGTAAAATCTATCTCTGACTACACCCTCCACTAGCAAACACACACGCTGTGGTCTGTGCGACACACATAGGCCAACTGGCCCCAGAGGAGTAAGTGCAGCTGCACCCAATGATGGGCTGCTAAAAACTCTGGCGCCAAAACTGAAGGTTCAGCAACCCGCCACGCCCTACCCTAAGGTAAGTAACTACTGAGCGCTTTGCACAACGAGCGGTCACCTGGCCTGGGGATCATTCTCGGGACCCTCAGCAAAACTGTGCAGCACGGAACGCCCACTGCACCTACATATCTGCTGCTCCCTTGGGGGGGGGGGCACGTAAGGGACCCTCTACATGAGTGTTTTCTTTCTTGTATCTTTTTGTTTTTCGACTCCTACACTCTGTTGCATAGCTGAGCTAATTCCTTCAGCCAAGCTCTGTGGGGTTGGATCTGCTTTGCGCCTGATTTCCCCGCCAGTAAGCACAGTGTGCCGATATTGAGACAAGTATGTATAGAATTCACTAGTTCACCATCAAATTGAAACTTTCTTGTAGAAATGCCTAGTAAAACTGCGCATCACTGTTAACATAGGGCCTTTATTCCAGCTGCTGCAGTGGTTAAACTAGGACTCAAATAATACAATTCCCAGTTTCCCTCTGGAACCTCCTCCACATGAAGCTCGCAATGAGGTGTCAAAACAACCATAACCGAATATCGAAGCAAGATTTTTATTCAAAAACAAAACATTTGCAGCTCTTAACCCTTTCAGGGTATCTAGGTATGCCATCGAGCACATTCGGATGATCATTGAGTCCTTCACTTCTTTGATAGGTGCTGAGGAGAGCACTAGTGTGAAGCTCAGTGTGGCAAACAAGAATGATAGTGGCTTTAGCTTGGCGTTTGAGACGTTAGACTTTTGTGCCCACTTTACTTCCATCCATTTTCCTAGAATTATTGATGGAGCTATTTATTTTTCCCCTTCTTCCCCGACATGCTCTTCCATATAGAGCCTATTAACCCTTACTTTCGTGACTTGATTATCTTCTTAGGAACAACACTTTATGCAGGGGTTACATATATCTAACGGCATCAAAGAAAGAAATAAAATATAGGAATGATTGCCCTACAGGAGCCACTGAATGTAGGCATAAATGTCTTTCTTGACAGTGTAAGATAAAAAGGTTCATATTGAACTAAGCAATGCCTTGAGTCTTCTAAAATTGGTAGTTCAGTGTCTTGGAATTTCACTTGTGTCTGTAGCGAGAGAATTTTCTAGCAATGGTTCTAGTTTGTAAACATAAACGATGAATTAGAATATGCCTGCATTGTTTGCAGCTCTAACAATTCAACAATGCTATTTGTTAAAAAAGTCAAGAGTCGACGAGTCGGAGTTGGACGCCCAGCAGCTGCTTACAATAATATGCAAGTCTTACTATAGAACAGTTGCTATGTATTTATTTTAGACGTTTTACGGTATTTTCTGTCTCAAATAAGATAGGGATTGTAATTCGTGAAGTCAAGCAATTATAAACATTATCTACTTTAGTTTAATCCATATGACTATTGGCTTGCACTGATAACTTCAATTAAATACTAATTATTTACATTTTTAAAGATTTAATCAAACATTCAAGTCCCAAAATGATGCACGCTATCATCGCAATTATCCAGAAATAGCTACCTACTTTCTTCAGTGTAATGCATGTAGATGCTATATATGTATGTTACTGATAACTAGCTGGCCCAAGAGGAATGCAACTTACGCTATGTTAAGGCCTCTAAATCGCTAGTTAAAACTCCTACAATGGGAGGAGTTGGAGTTTGACAAAGAGTAGGTCTAGGAGTCTGGGTCGGAACGTGGACCATCCAACTCCTGTATCCTCAATAAAATAATCTAGCTCGTAACTGTTCCTTATATTATTAATACTATCTTGTGCACTTATTTTATGTAATTGTGGCACAGCTATTGTCACAACCCTTTACTTAACCTGTAGATAACTCGCATGTTTGCACTCAGCTATTAAGAGTATTAGCTCTATAGCTCAATTTACTCTTGTACAGGAGTGCTGTCGCTGGACCTGTCGACGGTGCAGGAAGTGCTCGCTGCTGCTGCTCACCTGCAGCTGCCTGCAGTGCAGGAAGCGTGTGCTCTCTATCTTCAGGTAGCTATCACTTCCAAAGAAATCCTGTGCTAATTTTATTGCATAATAGTGTACCCTTGCCTGCAAACATGGTGGTAATAAGTTGATTGTAAAACTTCTCATTGTTCTTTCCATTTATTAGCTAAGCAAAAGTTATGACCGATAACAGCCAGCAGTTATAATGGTCTCGGCCTATGTACCAGCAGTGGTTATGTAAACCTTATGTACCAGCAGTGGTTATGTAGGCCATATGTACCAGTAGTGGTTATGTAGGCCTTATGTACCAGCAGTGGTTATGTAGGCCTTAGGTACCAGCAGCGGTTATATAGGTCCTATGCACCAGCAGTGGTTGTGTAGGCCTAATGTAGCTGCAGTTATGTAGACTTTAGGTACCAGCAGTTATGTAGGCTTTCTGTAACAGTAGCGGTTCATGCAGCTGATTGCCGGGAAGCACATCTGTAGTAGATGCAATGCTGGCTGGCTGCTAGGGACTTGCTGTGCTCACTCGTGTGCCTTCTGCTGTATGCTGCAGAACCATCTGGATGTTGATAACTGCGTGGATGTGGCCAGCATAGCCGAGACCTATAGCCTGAGTCAGCTCCGCACCAGAGCCTATGCTGTCATGTGTTCACAACTTCGTCAGTTCAGCAACACAGAAGAGTTCCAGAGGCTCACGGACACACAACTTGTGCAGCTCCTCTGTTCCGATCATCCTGTCAACTGCAGCGAAGGCGAGGTCTCTGCCCTTCATTTCTCTTTGTACATTCTCGCTGTAAATTATCAGCCTTGTCTTTGCTAATGTGGTTGTGGAGTCACTTCAAAATTTCACCTCGAATTACAATTCCTGGTCCTCCTCTTTATTCTGTAGTTTTTTTTTCAATGTAACTGGTTAGTATATTAGGTATTTAATAATGAGCGTCTAGAAAAGCTCCACACTGTTAACACGCCCATTCTATAAAAATTTAGAAGTGGAGAACAATGCTAAGAATGAGTTCATTATAGCTTGTTCTTTCTCCGAGCCCGACCATCTCAAAATATTGGTGCTGTATGCTTTAAAAAACAAAACCTCCTAGAAATTCAGGGTAAGTCCCGTGACTCCAAATGGGCCAAAAATTATTGGGGTTCCTGGGATGAAGGCTCCGTGTACGCTGTTGTAGTCAGGTGTCTTTCATCTACGGTGGCAATCTGGATTGGCAAAAACTATGTTTTTTTTAACCAAAAGCCACGGTTTTTTTTGTTAAAATAAAAAACATGGTTTACTTGTTTTTTTTTTCTAGTTCTAGTAATTTTTTCCAACATTTAAAGGATTTTTTGCTATGTAAACATGAAGTTAGCTTATCATCAACGATATTAGTCTCTTCATTCAAACTTCCTATTGCAGAAGAATGATTTTAAGAAAAGGGGTTAAGAAAGAGCAGTTAGTACAGTACCTGTATTTGATATGATTACATTTAATATCCAAGCTGCAGAGCAGCTATGATTTATAATTATTGCAGTATAAAATCCATTGAAAAACTTGAAAACACTTTAAATTACAAATGAAACTCGCTAAAACAGCTACCTACTAGTTAATTAAAGTAGAGTATTGAACTATAGAAAATGAAATAGCTATATGCCTACATCCTTCTCATGAGCACACTAACTATCTAATAGCAAATTTAACTACTATTGCTTCTAATTTTAGTGGCTGCTAGCACACCAGAATATAATTAGAAATGCATCTCTAAAATGATATTACGTTAGGGTTTTATTAAGCATAAGCAATAGTTGACCCCTAACTGTCCTAACAGTCAAATAGAAACATATTAACTCATCCTTTCAGTTGCGTAAATGAAATTTGATAAATTCTAGAAGTAAAACTGTTTATTTTGCAATATTTAGGAATAAAAACCAAACAAATCGAATAAAAAGCAAGGATAATAAGCCATGTTTTTTGGTGGGTTTAAGCAATGGTTTTTTATTTGGTTTAAACCAGCCCACCCTGGTGGCAATAGCAAATATGTCAGGTGTGGCCTATGGCAGCAGCGCTAACGCATTATCCCCCAGCGGGAAATGCTAGTAGACCTTGTCCCCGTCGGAATATCTTTGGCCTCACAACCTTAGGGGCTCCTGTGAGTCCGTGATTTTTCTGCAGGGGATGTTGTATCCGGCTGCAGTCCTTGCTGAAAGCTTAGTTTCTAAGGTTAGGTAGGTTCTCTGTTTTTCCCTTCTGTTGCGCGTGGGCCGCCGATTGGTGGTAAGCTACCTATCCCATCGGACTCCTATTTGCTCCTGTGTGGGAGGCCACGGAAGGGACCTCCGCACGGGTGTTTCTTTCTTCTATCTTTTCCTATTTTCCCTCTTCGTCTCTCAGAGAGGGTTTGCGCCTTCTTCTGTCAGTGGTAGCGCACTGACTACTTCTATACTAATAGAACATACAAGAAATCTATGACTTCTCAACTTCTTTATGCCGGCTTTTGCCGAGATTTACCTATATGAGATCGCTATTGATTGTCTTTTTTTTCCGAAATAGCTGGAAAAATTCAACGTTATGATAATGACAGGTGGCGCTGGCAGTGTCGCAGTGGCTGTCACACTCCCCCTCACGCTCTACGCACGCCCGACATTTGCTCTCCTACATCAACTGGCGCGAAGTTCCTGAGTCCGTCCTCAGGACTTTAGCTGTAGTTCTGCCCTGCCCACTGCCACAGTCCCTCGCTCCTCACCAGCCCGCCCCTCCGAAAGGTACAGTTTTGCGTGTGGCATAGCCTAGTTGCTACATCTCTTGCGTGCAGTTTGTGTCTACTAATGTACTGCCGATAGTATATGAATAGCTTCTCTTTATTGCGGAGCCAATGTGACCGTTGGTGTCGTCTCCAACTGCTACGTCGCAGTGCTTGAAAAATATATGTATTTTCTGAAGGACCTGCCAGCCCAGTAGTCAAATTCTTCAATAGCAGCCGAAATATTTCCACGTATGTCAGCACTGGGCAAATTAAGCATTTTGTACGTTGTTTCCAGTGCTTCAGGATGGGTTTGTATACGTCCAACAGCTTATGCTATAATATTGACAATTACTTTTTTAATTTTACGTAAGCTAAAAATAGTTATTTGGTCATAGCCACTAACCATCTTAGTGAATGGATGTGTGTAGCAACGCTCCGCCCTGCATTATATTTGTGGTTCTGTTTCTTGTCATATTATACAGACCTATGTCTGTCTTACCCTATCGTCGATAGGGGCCTCCTCACCAGTAGAATAGAATAGATAGCAGGCAGTTGACGGACCAAGAGGCCCATTCCCATGCAGCAGCCGGGACTTACGCTCCCGCTCTCCATGATATATAGCCATTTGTTCCGTATCATGGAGATTTCTTGGTGAGAAACTGTGAACAAGAAAAATAATAAACTCAGGCAAGGAGTTCATCTTGCAAGCGCAATTGAATTCTGCCGAGCCGGGCAGATTGGCATGAGATATGGATTACGGTTGCTTAGAAGTTTTGACCGTTAGGAGTTTGGTACTCCTAGAGGAGTTATTCAAATTCACCTGAGTTTATATAAAACTAGAAACCTTCCGGCAAAAAAGTTGAGGTAAGAATCACTGAGAATTCGACTCAGTGCGACTGAGTATTCCTGCGCAGTAGCTCTATTGCTTTTATGTTGTTGTGCTGCTAAACTTTTGGATTCCCTTTTCCTGCACTAATGATTTGATGTTTGTCCGTGCAGGCTTACTCAACACACGGGGCTTGGAACTTGCTTTTGTCAAAGTGGGAGGGTTTAGCATTGCCGGCATTACGAATGAGATCACATATCGACTCTCAGGCAGTGAAGGCTGGCGTCATCTGACGACTATACCTCACGTGGAGCAGTGTAATTTTGGCACTGCTGTACTTGACAACGAACTCTATGTTGTTGGTGGTTGCTTCGATCAGGCACTGCAAGAGAACATCCATCCATTTGGTTTCCGTTACAGTCCCCAAAGTGATAAGTGGAGCACTATTGCTCCGATGCGCAGGGAACGGTGCCGCTTTACACTCACTGTACTTGAAGAGAAGCTGTACGCTGTGGGCGGAGAGGCCGAGGAGTGCGGAGGTGTGGCAGAGTGTGAGGTCTACAACCACAGCACTGACACTTGGCAGCAACTACCATCGTTAGGTCCTAGTCGTGCCCAACACGCAGCTGCGGGTCTCAACAGGAAGCTCTTTGTTATGGGAGGTCTTGATCTGATACAAGACATGGTATTATCTGCGTGCTTCGTGTACGACACAATAACTCGGGTGAGTGTTGGCACAGACGAGGACTATATTGAGCTGTACGACACAGTTATTGTGGTGGGTCTTGACACAAACGAGGAACATGTTTAGCTCTGCGACGCAGTTTGAGGTGGGTATTGACACAAACAGCGGCTATACTGACCTGTACGCTACGGTAACTCGGTTGTGTGCCTGTTGACACAGGCAAAAGCTGCATATATTGTGTACGACAATCCTTGCAAGTCTGCGTGGAAGACGAAGTCTGTTATTTGGTTGCTGCAATTGTCGCAATATTTTACGATCATCATTACTTAAGACACGGCTGTTGTCAGCCGAGTGGCTACTATTGTTGTCAGTCATGTTCTTTGTGCTGTTGATAGACGAGCACAAAGATGGCCATCCTTCCCTTAGTTATGTTTCAACTGCTTCTGTTTTCGTGCGAAGTTGTTGGAAATTTGGTATCATTTCACATTTGCCACTTGTATTTGTGGAGTGATTGTGACCGCTTCTCTAAGGCGAGTTGTACCGCGTATCAGATGCTGCATTACTACATACACTATGTGTAAATATGTCGATAGGTAAGTTTGCACCACGGACTAATCATTTCTCGCCATTTTACAGTACTTAGAAGGTATAAATTAATCTTTTTTCAAATACTTTTAAAATGGCATACGCATCCAGTAAAAACATTGTTTTCACTTTAGTAAATTAAAATTGCAATATCAGGTGAGAAAATTCGAAGGTTTCTATTAGGCAGGTTTGTGCCCTTTCGCATCTGAGATGGCAACACTCCTCTACTACTGCAACCCAAAGAAGGAGGCCAATGTCAGGCATCGCCAGACCTTTGACTGAGCTTGGCCTTCGGAACGTCGTCCATTCGTGCACATTTTGCTTCCTTACATTTCCATGTTCCTACTGATGACTTTTTGTTCTGTTGCTGTCCTCAGGGGCATATTGTGGCGAGCCCTTTCCCTGCCACAATAACCTATGTTTGGGCATCACGCACCCAAGGGTCCCGAGTGCCTTCTCCGCAGGGGATGTAGCATCTGGCCGCAGTTCCTGCTGAGAAGGTTTGTTTTGTAGAGTTAGGTAGGTTCTCTATATTTCCCCTTCTGTTCCGCGAGGTGGGCCGCCGAATGGTGGTAAGCGACCCATCCCATGGGACTCCCTATCTGCTCCCGTGTGAAGGGCCACGGAAGGGACCCCCGCACGAGTGTTTGCTTTCTTCTGTCTTCTTCTCTTTCTGTTTTCCGTCTCCTTCTCTGCGCCGCACGGCTGAGCAATTTCGTTCGACCAAGCCACGTGGAGTTGAGAGATGCTCTCGCCTTATTTCCTGCCAGACATGGTGC
Source organism: Parhyale hawaiensis (assembly GCA_001587735.2). NCBI lineage: Eukaryota > Metazoa > Arthropoda > Malacostraca > Amphipoda > Hyalidae > Parhyale > Parhyale hawaiensis. Next base: position 6,013,343 of record LQNS02015105.1, on the reverse strand, counting down.
ACCTGGCCAAGATTGTTCCAATAGAACCCATTTGAGTTCGACTAAACTTCTAAACTATATCATACAAAGTTGGATTGCTGTTATATAGTCTTTGTATCTAAAACGGCGGGAAAACCCACAATATAATAATATAATTATTCTGTTTTGTTCTTCTTTTCTTCCGACTTGCTGTTGCCATGCATGATCTTGTGTATGAACATCTTCGTGTACGGGTGCCACGTTCCTATCGACATTCTGTATGTCTCTTGTTTTTTTCCCGTCATATTGCTTTTGTTGTTTTACAGCAGGAGGCGTGAAGTATCTATTCAATAAATACAATAGCTAATAAAAATAATTATACTAATGAGAGACAGAGACACTTCCTGAATCCCCGATACCGAGAGAGGCCTTTATGATCCATCCTTTAGGTATTCTTTTTTCATTCTTTTAGATGCGGTATTACTCTAATACTCATTTTTGCCAAAGATTGCCCCAACTATTTATATTTCTCCGTGATGCTACCGACAAATTTAACTTCCATATTATCCTGTTTGTGTACATGTTGCATTTTTTTTGTTCATCAACCGAACAGTTCGTGTTGAGATTCGTGATGTCTTATGTAATGACGTAGCCTCTCTTGCAGGAGATGTGACAAGGGGTCACGGACATGCCAACCCATGCGTAGAGGTTTTGTGCATGCTCAGTGTATTTTATTACTGTAAATTGTATTTACTGAAGTTAGGGATATCATATAATTACTTCCTTTGCAACAGGTGTGGCAACGGGTCGCAAACATGCCCAGCCCTCGTGCCGATCACACAGCCTTTGTATACGCTGGCAGCGTGTATGTGTGCGGAGGCTGGAATGAGGACAGCAGCGCCAATGCGAACAACAACAACAATAGCAACAGGCAACTTGTTGCCTCGGTAGACCGCTATGATCCAACTTTGGACTCCTGGGAGAGCATCACGAGTGTACCCACACCTCGCTACCATGCAGGCATCGCTGTCATAGGATCACAGCTTCATGTCATGGGGGGCTTCTTATCGGACGCTACGTTTGACCGAGCTACTGGTATTGTAGAGAGCTATGACTTAGATGCGCACATATGGCTGACCCAGCAGCCGTACCCACGGGACATCTGGGAACACGCTTGTGTGTCTCTACACGTGCCCAGGCGTAGGGAGAATATGGCGGTAATGTTAGATATGAGGTAGCATTTTCATTTCTTGGACTCATGCCTAAATTTCTCTTGATCCTAATCTCAGTGAGTAATAGAAGTATTATAGTTCACACTGACTGCAGATGATGGTGCAGTGTAGTAGGACTCGTGAGTTTCAGAGGTGTATGAGTCTCATCGGGGCAATGTTGATTTTCAGGAAGTATAGCCACTGTTGGTACACTTCGAAATATGTTCGGCAGTCCTTTGTACCGAGTGTCCCACAATAAATGTTGCATTTTTGTAAGTTAATATTAGATACTTTCTGTCTTTCAGATCACCTTCGTTGCATTCGAACAATCTATTTGTAATACGTACCCTTTTTGTGGGGCATCTGAGCATTAATCTTAGTGAGGAGCAGAGGCTCTTTCTTGTATGGGAAAAGACGAAAACCTCCAAAACAAACGTACGTTGTGGGACACCAGCTACATTGAATATATATTTTATTTATCCAGATCTTTTAGTTGTGGTTGCCGCCTCATAGCAAGTTGGTGCAAAAGTTTTTGAACACAATAGTGAGCTTATAAATGCTTCGCTTGTAAAATTCTTTACGTTTTGATGGAAAATATGAATCAACCTGCTTCTCAATCTCTTCTCATGGTGTCAACCTCAGGCCCTCAAAATGGTCATGTAGCTAATCGTCGAAATAAGTGATAATTGGAGGGAGTCAGGTCAGGAGAATATGCTGAATAGAGCAAAACTTCCACACCAAGTTCTATTAGAGCTTTGATCAGTAGCGTTGTGTTTGTGATCATTATTGGTATGGAGATTACTCCTTTTCTGTTGACTGAATCAAAGCAGCTTTCAAACGACGAAGTTGGTCATATCACAGATAATCGTTAATGTTTTGATGGTTGTCTAAAAGTTCGTAGGGGATGGTTGCTTCAATACCCCTCCCACCATATGCTCAACGTAATCTTTTTGGAATGGAGGCCTGCTCTCGGTTACTGAACTGTTCTTTCTCTTCGACTTTTGTACGATCGCTGGCGTTTTCCGTTATGGTAGAGAATCCACTTCTCACCACCTCTAACAAGCCTTCCCAAAAATGGCGCCTGAAGGTGTGAACTCAAACAATGGGCATAACATAAATTTAAGTGATTCAAAATTCCTCTCTTATCAATCGGCAAAAGATTTTGCACCGACCTGATTAATATTCAATTTTCTTCCAAACGAAGTGGATTCGGAAATCTCCATCCTTTTATTTATTTATCAAAGATAAAATATTTCAGGGTTATATTTCATAATTATGTTATTGATTTTAGCTCCACTAAGAAGAAATGTATCTCGGTTTTTCGTTTATTTTGAATTCTATCTTGACTGATTAGTGCTACTTCATAATCTAATCAAAGAGAAAGAATATAGCTAATAATTGCTCTCTTCCTTAGGAAGCGCATGAATGTAAAATTTTCACTGTAGTGATGCTGACAGCATGTTCGATTCCTACGCTTGGACGCCATGCAGGTGAATTCTTGTGGTGCTTGCAGTGTCGCGTCGGTGTTTCTGCCAATCGTAGTCCACTGTAAGGACACTGACCTGTTGTTCTCTAATGATACAATTCCCCCCTGCGGCTGGGTGGGGCCTTTAGTCTTTCTTGTGGCTTGCCGGTTGGGGCAGCTGGAGCGGAGGTTCCTGAAAGCAGTTGCTTATGAGACGGCGTAGCGTGAGGTTGGTTCCTCTTTACGGACTTAAGTGCAGCATGTGCACCTTAGTCCTAACCAAGAGGGCCGGTGGTATTTGTCCCATGTACATTCATTTGACGCCATACCACTGATTATCTGGTCGACTGCAGCCGTGCAGTCCTCTGATACCTAGTGAGCCTTTATCTGCAGTACAAATGAGATCATGTGGAGTCGTGGTCACTGTAAGCCATCAAGTTAACTTTGCCTCCATATTCGCCTGTAATGACGAGAAGTTTTTGCGCAACTTCCAACTCCACCCCGACTCGCAATTTACATCCAGGAGTATGTTATTGTACCCTATAGTTGCTTCACGTTTCTGTTTCCCTTCCTCGGGCATTAATGGGCCAATAGGGCATTGTTGTCAGCTATATGTTGAGTTTCCTCTCTGTCTTTCTTCCACAGGGACTCTACAAGGTATTAGAAGAGTCTGTAGGGCACCGTTACTTATAGTCTCTTCAAGTTTCTCTGGTTGATTCCTCCCTAAGTTGTCTGTCTTCATTGTCCTCATTGTTCTGTGTGATGGTCCAACTGTTTCGGTTGTGGTAGGAAGGCCCTGAATATTTGTAATAATTTAGATTTTTTAGAAAGTCCATTAGCCATTATTATTTTTAAGTTTATTTATTTTATTATACGTACTCGACTTTGACCTTCATATTTTTGTTTCCTTTGTCAAGAAGTACATTGAGCAATAGCTCAAGCTTGAAAAGAAAACACGAAATACCTATAAGTGACACGAAACATCTGTTGTAGCGTTTGTTGTTGTGGTAACGCAGGGTCGATCATGTGGCGGAAGGTATGAAACTGAAGAAAGAGAGCATAAGAAGTGAAATACAGATAAAGGATTGTCCCATAGAGAGGAAGGAAGGAGTGTGGTGGGATGAGCGGGATTGGACTTTGGGCGGGCTTAGATTCCGTGGGCGGCGCATGGATAGGCCATCTAGGTGCACCCTTATTGTGTCGTATGGAGTCACACCCCACGAAGACGGCATACAGCGCGTGCTAAGGTTATCTGGAAAACTTTTATTTAGCAGCAAATCTTCCCAAAATTTCCTTTGGGATATCTTCTAGCGGGCCCTATCCCTGTCAGAATATACGAGTCCGTTCCACAGGTAATTTTGCAACTGGCCGTTATTGCTGACCATGCTAGTTAGCAGGTTATATAGCTACTTGCAGGGTGTCTAGCAGTCTGGAGAACAGTGAAAAAAATAAAATTCACTCAAGGAAAAGGGACCAGGAATCAAAATACTCGAGGAATTCTGCAGGGCAGTTGATGGTATTCACTTTGTGGGGTTATCTTTATGAGTTTGCTGTTCCCCAGTGGTAATTACATTATTTGAGAAGAAAATCTATAATCTGACAGTCAGCAGGATTTCGGAAAAACTCGGAGAATCTTAAAAGTCCTTGTCGCTAGACACTACGTACTTGCCCTTCTGTTTCATGAGGTGGGCCGCAGAATGGTGGTGACGACTTATCCCATGGGACTCTTACCAGGGTTGCGGAGTCGGAGGGTTCAAGGTCCGACTGCGACTCCTGGCGCTCCAGAATTTCCGACTCCGACTCCTGGACCTCAAGATTTTCCGACTCCTAGGTCCAACTAGTAGATATTTGATGCAAACATTAAACATGTCCAAATAATTTTTGTTAATATAAACATATATCAAGTTAAAGATGTTAGGTGTTTTGTACATATACAATGATATTTTGCATCATTTGGAATATCAAAGTGAAGACATAAGGACATTAAACAAATTTTGGTAAAACTTTTGCACCTGGTACACTATGTGAGGGGGGCATAATGTACAAGGTGAAAAAGTTCTACCCAACATTTTCTCAATGGCCTCATCACATAGAATAGGAAAATACATGGTAGCTATAGCTGTAAAAGAGAAATGTGCAAAAAAAATATCCACATTTACATTGTTTTTAAATTTGTGACTGAACATTTAGATTTGAATGATATTTGTTTATAAATGGCCTCCCGGAGTCGGACTAAAAATTCCGACTCCTAGAGCAAGTACTGTACTGTGCCGCCTGCGTATTGGGCACACGAGACTTACTCATGACTATTTGCGAGCGGGGCTCCCGCAGCCCTATTGCGACGATTGCGTCGTGCCCCTCACCGTCTTTCATCTGAT
>LQNS02015105.1:5974317-5989285 GCA_001587735.2 Parhyale hawaiensis | reverse complement strand
GTGATGCACTCTGTAACACAGGCCCAGTGATGCACTCTGTAACACAGGCCCAGTGATGCACTCTGTAACGCAGGCCCAGTGATGCACTCTGTAACACAGGCCCAGTGATGCACTCTGTAACGCAGGCCCAGTGATGCACTCTGTAACACAGGCCCAGTGGTGCACTCTGTAACGCAGGCCCAGTGATGCACTCTGTAACACAGGCCCAGTGGTGCACTCTGTAACGCAGGCCCAGTGATGCACTCGGTAACGCAGGCCCAGTGATGCACTCTGTAACGCAGGCCCAGTGGTGCACTCTGTAACGCAGGCCCAGTGGTGCACTCTGTAACGCAGGCCCAGTGTTGCTCTCCTGTAACTCAGGCCCAGTCTATACTGAGGGGGCAATCCATTACCCTTGCATGCTTTTTCTCAAAGACTCAAACCAACCCTTCGAAACTCTTCATGTGTGACATTGAAGATAACACCTTCAGGTATGATGGTATTATTCTATATTTTTCCCCAAGAGTGGCTATACACTCAGACCAACATGCTAGTGTAGATTACGTACTGTTGTTCACATGCACCCCCCCCCACCCCCCTCCGCATGTGAACAACGCTATACACTCAGACCAAGTACGATCACATCTAATGCATGACAACAAGTGTACGTGGGGGGGCCCCCCTCCGCATGTGAACAACATTCCAGTCCCCGGCCACGCCATGGAGCCTGAAACCATAATGCTGCCTACCAAAATTTCACCGTAGAGAGTAGAGACTACGCATTGTGGGTGATAACTAAGCATCTCTAATTCTTCGACGCACATGAAGAGCGCCAGGTGTTCCAAAATTATGGCGAAAAAATTAGTGTCATGTTCATATATATATAACCAATTCTGCAAATTTGCAAAGAAAACTGTAGAAAGTGAGAGTGCACACATCAAGAGACTCATTTCAAAATTGCTTCCGTTTGACGATATCACTTCAGCTCAATCATCCTCAGTCCAATGTTCCTGTGTTTTTGCTAACAAAAGCCCTTTCTTCTTGTTGGCCTCAAGACAGCAATGGCTGTTTCCTAGCTCTGAAACCATTGAGACCAAATTCCATTCCATATATAATCTTTAATCTCGTCCAACACCACGAGATTCCTTTGCCAGTTGCTTCCTTAAACTCAGCATTTATTTTTGAAGACCTTTTTTTCTCCTGTCAGCCTAGGTATGATGTCCTCTTCATCAGTAGGTAATTCACCTCTGCTGCCCCCAAATTCCCTCTCTTGAAGTAGCTACATCCCCAGAGGGATATTCTGGCGGACCCTGTCTCCGGCAGAATATCGTGAGCCCCACGACCCAGGGATTCCTTAATGACTTTTCCATAGGGGATGTTGCATCTTACCGCATCCCCTACTGAAAAAGTTAGCTCTTAATTTTAGGTTGGTTTAATATATTTCCCCTTCTGTTTCGCAAAGTGGGCCGCCATGGTGGCAAGCGACTAATCCCATGGGACTCCCATCTGCATGACGGTGAATGTTACGGCAGGCTTTAAGGTTTTTTTTTAGAACGTTTGGAGGAAGAGAAACATGGGTGGGAGTGAATAAACCCCGGGTAGTTGGAGGTTGTGAGTAGGCTAGTCTGAGGGGGTAGCTAATTATGGAGCACTCGGTTGGTAAAATAAAAAACTTAACATAGAGTTACGCCCCGTTTCAAAATCCAAGTCCCGATTGGCGAATCCTCCACATGGCTGTTTTCGCTCTTGTGTCTTCTTGTACCGTATGTTCCTTCCTCATCTTTTACAGATGCTTTGCGCCTTTTTAGGTCAGTAGGTAGTAGCGCCCCACTGACCATTTCTGTAGGCTACTAATAGAACTTCTAAGTCCTATGACTTCTGAACGTTATGGTGCTGGCTTTTCTGAGAACTACAGTAGGTATATCTTAGCTCGCTATTGATTGCCATGATAATTGATGTCGTATACTTTTTTGGCCTTGTCGTGGAGCGGTTTTTGAGTGCATTGGTTTCCCTATACAGTTTGATAGCACTTTATACACCATTTCTTGAATATGGTAGCTACTTCATTTTTTAGCAGCCCGCTTCATTCTAGCGGGCCGTTTCCCTGTCAAAAATATAGCTACATGGGTCTAGCGAACCCAGGGGCAAATCTGAGTACTTTTTCCACTGGAGATATTGCAGTGCCTGCTGAAGAGGCCAGTTTTTGTATAGTTAGGTAGGTTCTCCATATGTCCCTTTGTGTCTCGCGAGGTGGGCTGTCGATCGAGATGGTCGAAATAGTCTGCGGGACTTCTCTACTCTCTCTCTCTCTCTCTCGTGTGGAACGTCATGAAAGAGATCGTCCTCTCGAGTGTCTTTTTCTATTCTTTGCGCCTTGTTCCCGCCAGTAGGTAGTAGCACACTGTGCCAAGATTGAGACAAGTAGAACTCGCATAGTGAGTTCACCATTAGATTGAATTTCTGGCGGAAATTCCTAGTAAAATTGTGTGTCACTGCTAATACAGCGCCTTCATGCCAGCTGCTGCTAGATTAAGCTATGACTCTAATAATCATTGAGCTTTTTTGAACAGTGAAACAATTTCAGCCCTACCATTTTCAGGAATTTTCTTTTCTGGTGGCTTTTCCCTTTAAGCAGATGTGTTAAATAACAAAATCAAATATTTATGTGCCGTCAATCAAGAGAGGTATTAAATGTGGTGGATTTGCTCAAACAACTTTCACTCGATAGTCTATAGCTAGGTACCGTACTGCCGCCACTGAATTAACTGGTGTCAACAACATATAGGCTAACGGTTATTCAGAATGTTAAATGGATCATACTTCTTTAATGATACAATCATTGGACCTCACCTACACTGGCGAAAGTTAATCAGATATATATCTTGATCAAAAATTTTCCTCTGGTGCGTCATATTTTTGTCCATGGCAGTATCTACCGTAGCTATATAAAAAGTGACTTTGTTCATTAAACCTTCTAACCATTTAATGCCAAACTTTTTACTGCATTTTCAAGGAGAAAATTTTGCATAGTTGGGCAAATATTTGATGTGATTTCGTTGTTTTGTCTCCACTTCATTCTTGTGTGTGATGTGACTATATTACTTTTGTGTGTTGCAGCATCGTGACACCACGGCGAACAATCCGGAGACCAAGTTCGAATTTACGGCAGAGAATATGGCGGTAAGTTCCTGGATGTAATCTAATACAGGATAAGTTTTGCTCTCTGTAACTCTTGCTGGATGTAATCTAATACAGGATAAGTTTTGCTCTCTGTAACTCTTGCTGGATGTAATCTAATACAGGATAAGTTTTGCTCTCTGTAACTCTTGCTGGATGTAATCTAACACAGGATAAGTTTTGCTCTGTGTAACTCATATCAGTGATGCTTTCCGTTACTGAGGTCCAGTGATGCTCTCTGCAACTGAACCTTGCTTATTGTGCTTTACTTTATTTCCGACCAAGCACCTGGTGATGGCCTCAATAGAAGATGGCCGAAACGTGTTTTACTTAGCATGCACATACTTTTATTCAAGAATTGTTCTTTTTAAATTTGACAATGTGCAGAAATGTAAGTTTAGAAACGTTGAGAAAAGCATTAAGTCATTTAGTAAATTAAATGCTGGTTTGAAATACCTCAAATATATATATATTATAATTCTACTTGAAGCTCCATCCGTCCGTCTGTCTATCCATCCGTGCGTTCGGTGTCTGTACGTGACGCTTTTCAGTATTAGGTAGGGGGAACCTTAATTTGCAAGAAGCTCTGATTTTCGCTGGAATGAAGAATTCTTTAGCACTTCTTGCAAAAAAAATTTCAGTCACTTTCAAAGCGAAGACATGCATTGTTAGGGCCACTGGGGCCTACCACGAAGTATTTAAGCAAACAATATAGCTACTTTTTCTAATTGTTAGGGCACAAGTGCCTACCACCTAGTATTTATTCCTCTATTCCGAGAAAAAGCACAAAACACCATCGCTGTCACTGGTTATCAAGAACAAAACAGCTGCTGCAGCTCTGTGAATACAAGGAGACATGGGTTAAGAATCAAAGATGGCGGCACCCTTAGGCCAATCACGCACCAAACACAGTCTCCAAAACGTAGATATCACGAAAAACGGTTAAAACACATTTCCGAACAGGAAAAACCGTATTAGAGCAATAATATACCTTAAGGGAAGTAAATCCCAAGCTCTAAGATCGATAGGTGAACACAGAGCAGCAGCTGAGGCCAGAGCACAGATGGAGATGTTAACAGTATCGCGAGTCGTAACATAAATGAGGAGTACTGCTACTGGGCTCCTGAGGTACCATGTGGGCGGGGCCTAAAGAAAGATAGAAGATAGAACACCGAAAGCTGTCTACAATGAGGGTTACGCCTCGAAACAGTCTTAACTACCATTTAGACGCCCCTCGAGTTGGGCGCTGTCGCGGGTCTGGTGCTACCGACAGAGGTGTGCTGTCGGAGCGAGCCACTGAGAAGATGGGCTATGTGATCACAAATGGTGCCATGCTCGTCACTGATGTGTTGCTGTGAAGGTACTAGTCCTTATCCTAATATATTGGTCGTATAAATGTTACTGTAACTGTTGACACCACAGAGAGCAGAAGCCATCATAAGCATCTATCCTGATGGACACAAAAAGGCCGCCGTTATTCCTCTGCTGGACCTCGCACAGCGGCAGCATGGCTGGCTGCCCCTCACAGCTATGCATGAGGTTGCCCGGATACTCGAAATGCCGCGAATGAGAGTTTATGAAGTGGCCACTTTCTACACCATGTTCATGAGGCAAGTTGTCCTAAGTTTATGAGGCAATTTGTGCCGCGCTTATGAGGTAGGTTGTTCCGTGTTTATGAGGCAAGTTGTGCCGCATTTATGAGGCAAGTCCATCCCGCGGGCGGCCAACGTCTTGTTGGAGCTGAGTTCTATGCATGGCAGGATGACATAATTCAGTGTCATCTGCAAATTTTCTGATTCTATTGTCGTTATTAAGATGAGACTCAATTATATAAATTAAGAACAAAAGTAGGACAAGCACGCTGCCTTGTGGAACCCCAAATGAGACCGGCGTGCAGTCGGTCGTCTCGCCTTGCAGCTTCACTCGCTGCTGCCAATCAGCAAGCTATACGTGGATCCAACGCGAATAATCTTATTGCTAGGGTCTTCTTATTTTTTCATTACCCTTTGATAGGGGACTTGGTCAAGCACCTTTTGGAAGTTTAGGTAAACGAGCTGCACACCTTTTTCATTTTATTTGATGTCCCTAACTTTGTAAGAAAAAAAGTCCTAAAGTTCATTATGCAACTTCTACTATCTCGCAAGCTGTACTGGGCGTCGGAAATGAGCTGGTTCATCCTCATGTGGTCAGTGATGCACTTTTTCAGGATGCGCTCAATGGTTTCGCTGATGACCAAGGTAAGACTGATTAGTCAATAGTTACTGGAGCTTTTCACATCCCCCTTCCTGTGTATCGGAATCACGTTAGGAAGTTTTCAATCCTGTAGAACTTCTCCCTTGCGTAAAGGGTTTATTTAAAATAGACCGATTGAATATTTCAAGCAGTGGCGCTGTGATCACTAGAGCCATCTCCTTCGTAACACAGGAGGAATTATTATCTGGGTCTTTCTGCACATTCAGTTAGGTCAGTTGATGAACGTTCTCATACTCCGTAAAATCACGTTTGTCTAAGAGAGCTACTAGCATCGGTGCTGGATGTGGAATATTCGTAACATTGGCAACGGTAAATACTTCTTCTAACCCTGATGAGTGTCGGTAGTGTGTGCAGCTGTACAATACTGCTAGGCGTGCTCTGTTTATAGTCACTGGAACCCAGTAGGCAATTACAACGTGTAAATATGCACCACAGCTTACATTTTATGTTTATGGTTGCAGGAATCCCGTAGGCAAGTACCACGTGCAAGTGTGCACCACAACACCATGTTGGCTCTGTGGCTCCGATGATATAATGCAGACTATTAAAGACGAGCTGCAGATCGGTGTTGGGGAGACAACCAAAGACGGGAAATTTACTCTCTCCGAAGTGGAGTGCTTGGGCGCCTGCGTCAATGCTCCCATGATCCAAGTCAATGATAATTATTATGTGAGTACTCTGTCGCATAGAACCTCTGTTCTCTAATCTCTCCCTCTGTCCGTCAACCCATAGTATTTGTGTGGCAAAAAGAAGTTGTATTTTGTAGGTGACACTTCATCCAGTGATCATCTTGTTACTTGGTCCAATACAAACTGCCGCACTCGTGTGCTCGTTATGCTGTGCCTGTACTGACTGCCACACAGCTGTGCCTGTTATGCTTTTCCTCTACTGACTGCCGCACTGTCTTGCCTATTTGTTGTTCCTCTACTGACTGCCGCGCTCCCGTCCTTGTTACGCTGTGTCTCTACTCTCTGTGCTCACTCGCGGGTACACCACCTGCTCACGCTACTATCAGGGCCGATTCCGGCCCTCGTCGTATACGACATACTCTAATCAAAATTTGAAGAGGATATTGCTCCTCTCCTTACAGAAGTGATTCTACCTCCCCGAGCTATACCGTACTGCCCTGAGTTCACTTCATACCTCAGCAGCTGTAGCTGCGCGTCCTCCATCCAGCAGGGTTCTGGACTATCAATGTCCTTTTCTGAATGCGAATGAGTCTCTTCTCCTCAGACCTTCCTGCTCCACCCAACCTCAGTTGCGTTCAGGTCTCAACTCTGTCTCTGCCGACTTTTAGTTTTGAGTGAGATCGATTGATGACAGAGTGTGCCATGGGTGTTTTACCAGTGCACCAGTTTTACCAGCCCGCGTGAGCTCAAATATCAGCAGTTACACTTAAATTTTATTTTTTGAAAAAGAGGAAAGGCTCATATGCGTTGCAGCGCTCTACGCCATGTTTTGGAATACACCACACTTTCTAACTTCATCTCATAACGCTCGGATCCATTTACATAATTGTATGCATATATATTTATTAAGGGGAGCAAACGTTGCTGCAGCTCCTCATTATAATTTATCCTGAAGAGTGCGTAGCTCTAGGTTGCTGTAGCTTCTGACGACGGCCATTTCTTCTAATGGTATTCCTCTCGGAAAATGAGTCGTTGCAGCGAAGTATCACAGTGTGAGTATCACTGGGTCAGTGGTGAAACTTGGAATCAAGAATACTTCTGCCACGAATTATTTTTATGAGTGAAAAAAATAGATTTTTTTGGTTACGCGGCATTTCATGTCAGGCTGCGAAGGCAAGCATCAGTAATTCCCACCCCTCCCTCCCCTTTAAGTGTTGCATGACCTTGCCGAAGCCAAAAATCTTCATTACCCTAAAGAAGTATTGTGCTATCAGCCTTGCTCTTCTCGCAAACTACTCGTCCAATTTTTAAGATAGTTGCACACGAAGTGCTTTTTCTTATCGGTTTGTACCTACGTGGACTATTTACATTACCCTGAAATTTGTCATAACTCTTGCAGGATAGGGGAAAAGTTTTTTATTGCAAGGATTACATCAGGTGCTTCACTACAAATATATTTGACCTATCTATGAAGTAATGTAGACACGGCAGCACGATTAATTTTCATCCTTATATTTACCATGAAACGTTTGAAGTATGACCAATGCACGCGTATGGAAGTGAACAAGATAACTTCTTCAGTATAAGAATCAATTATATCGGTCCAGGTGTTACTACCGTTGGCTTAAGGTACAGAACCTTAACACATGTTCATTTCACAGGAGGACCTCACCGTCACGGACACTAAGCAAATCATCAATGCGCTGAAGCGAGGAGAGACGCCTAAGGCCGGCCCAAGGTCGGGCAGGTTCGCATCTGAGCCCAAGAGCGGCCTCACTTCCCTCAACACACCTCCTACTGGCCCCGGCTTTAAGGTGAGCTCCTGCTCTCCTGCAGTTCATAACTGTACTGTGACAGTCCCTCTCGCTGAGGAATCGGCACCATTATAATTCACCCATTCAAATACTTAAATTTGAAAGTATTTTGACAATATCTGAGATTTGTAGAATCTCATCTAACTTACCTAGTGAATGATAGATTTTCGATCAAAACTGTTCATTGAGGTAGTGTTGAGTATTGATTGCTGTTAAACTTTGAGTAGTTACTGATTTTAAAAAGCTCTAAGCGTATCCCTGCATGTGTAAGCTAAGGAACAAATTGCAGGTGTGACGTTAGAAACATTGACATGTTATGATGTAATGCGTGTTTATTTTTCTGCAGCTGCAGGAAGGATTGTGAGCTGTAGCGGCGCTGGACTCTAGCATCACTATACTCGCCCCGTGGACATATTTTGTACAGAACAATAAGCGCTTGTAGTAAAAGAAGAAAAGGAACGATTGATGTACGAAGTATTATTCTCCTTAGTAATCCAGTTAGTGGTTTCCCTAGGTAGCTTTGTTACGTGCACAGCCACGCTTATGGTCACAAGGATGGTGATGGTTAAATGTCCATCGCTTCGAGAGACTGGTAAGCAGAGTGCGCAACGAGGGAGAACTTTCATCAAACGAGCACCGAAGAGTGACGTCATCAGCTTGGCGGACTCGATACTCGAGACGTCACATCGACGAATGCTGCTGAACAGCGTACGACCAATTGTTATGATATTACGATTTACGAAAAGTTGCCAGTTGCAAAGTTCAAGTACGCAATGACATGAATAAATGAGAACTGATTATAAGTGAACAATAAATTCGCAGAAGAGTTTAATTTATTTACCCTCAGGCATCATAAGATGGGCTATGAGGTTAGCATAGTTAACGATTGCCTATTCTATGTTATGGGGAGTAGCGACTCCAGGGGGACTATGTAGGCTACCTTAGCCATTAGCTAGTCTTTCGTATCCACTTCCTTTCGATTTCTCACTCTAATTTATATCCTAGTTTTTTTTTCTGTTCTTCCTCTTCTTTTCCCACTTGCTTCCCTTGCGCGTTGATAATGTGTGGGAATACACTCGTGCGTGGGTTGCTAGTGACGTATTATCTCTACTATTTTCCATCTTCCTCTGTTAGATCGTCTTAGTTGTGGAAACGGAGGCTTAGACTACTCAATAATTCTGTTGACATACTATGTGTCTCTTATTGTTTCCTTCCTCTGTTAGATCGTTGTTGTGGAAACGGAGGCTTAAACTCTTCAATATAATAATAAATTTATGCGGTGAGAGTTGCATTATGGACTTAGGCAACAATTCTTGGATAAATCTTACTAGTTGAGGCTGTTATTCAGACAAAATGCCGTTCTTGTTCGCTATGTGAAGTCGTATTATTTTTGTACTTTACATTAATGGAATCTAAAGTTTGTAACGATAATATGCCATACGTAAGAGCTCAACTGTTACCTACCATGGATATCGGGGACGTTTTTCGGATGAGGTGCAGGTGATGTTATGCGTGCCGTCTATCGTGTGTGGAGATGATGCTGCATTTCGTGAACAGCGGGAGGGCTGGGATCGAGTTCTCGCCACGTAACAGCTTATAGCTGGTTCTTCATGCCGTTTTAGGAAGTATGAGTTCAGTAAGTTATTAAACTTCGCAGCTTCGCTTACGCAATTTCTGACTGGGCTCGCACTATACCAGTGCGACCAGGGGCGTGTTGCAATCAGGCCTTCGGTGTCGCATGCGCTACTTCGGCTTCCACTGCGACACAGGTTGGGTGACACCAGGAAGCAAAGAGCGTGGTGCATTCTTTGCTTCCTGGGTGACACCGACAACGCTCACAAATTTTAGGGTAATGAACTGGGTAACACTGCCTTTGTTTACAAACAGTGACTATGGTAATCGATAATTAGTATTACAAAATGTATTACTGCAGTATATTAATTGAATTTTAGCATGCGAAGCACTCTCGTGTAGTTTCCTTAACTTTTTATCCTAAAATACATCCAAAATAAGGCTCGGCCAGAAACGTATGTAGGATATGTTTAAACTTGCTGAATATTCCACAACATTTTGTAGTCACATTCACTGCTACACGTGTAATACTGTTAACGTAACACCAGCGTCTGATTGCAACACGCCCCAGTACTATAGTCCGAGTGTCCGGTAATATTCCGCTGCTTTGCATACCATTTACAGTCTCTACTTCTAGAATTGCCCAAAAGTGAGCTTGTGAAGCGACCGAATCTCCTTTGAACTGGGAACATTTGCACGTGGGCATTTCTTTCGAGATAGTTTAATTCAAGAACGTGGGCTGGTCTGACCATGGGAGGGTGCACACATTGGGAGCCGGAACTGAAGGGGCTATAATAGGCGTTGAGAAACAATACCGATTGAATACCACACCAATGTAGTTACATATAATCCTGAACACCTCATTAAGACAACATTCAAAATTATAATCGTTGATGTATAAATGCCAAATCGATAGAAATTCGAACTCAGCGCCCAATGTGCACACAACTCCCATTTTAATGTTCATTTCACAGTTGGTTCAGTTACATGCAGCTTCTTTTCTCGCCCGTGATGGTCATACATCGCTAAACTAGCTATATAGTAGAAAACTATGACTTGATTTGAGAATTCAGCTGAAGTCGCTGGGACTGATTGAGTCATGAACGTTAATAACACGTTCAAGATCTATATGTTTATATGTAGTAAATGTTGAAGAGGGCCATTAATGAAAATCTTGCTTGAACCATGGTTGATCTCAGGTATGAACGCAAGCGTGGCAATGCGTTTGCACTCTTTTTCACACAAATAAGAGGCCAAGGAAGGGTGCAGAAAAGTAGATATATTTAGAAATGTCATAAGATCACAATCTTTGATGTCTTCGGCGGGGAAATTAGGTCGTTTCTCTACTGGCGTATTTCTATAAAATGGGGGTCATTCCAAAAGTAATGCCTCCTATTTTTACACCCTGAAGGGATCAGAGTGGATTGCAAATGACAACACATGACCTCAGAACTTCATTTCTCTGTAGCTGTTATTGACTAGGTGACACTCGAAGATAGCCATCCCTCTAATGGACGTGCATCAGAAGCAAAAACACGTCTGTCGCACACAACACCAGCTGCACTTCCAAATAAGAGCGTCAAGTTTTGACTGACTTTATAGAACTTTATATAAGGACAATCCCTGCCTGCGGAAAGTAAAGTCAAAAGAATATAGCGATAAAGAAAGAAAAATGCAGCCTATGACATGCTTGTTAAGAAACTGAAAGAGGGGGGTGACGATGCAACTACAGAGCTAGCTAGTCACAAAAATTAACAACACGAGGAGCTCCTTTAGGAAAGGCTACCAGAAAGTTTTGTCCTCTATGAAATCAGGTAAAGTATCCACATATCATCATGAAAAAAACTTTTCTTAATGTCACGTTCATAAAGTGCTGTGTTTTTGATTTCACCCATCAATTTACTTTCAAGCAAGTAAATCTAATTCTCCTCTGTGTAGAGAAGAAACCATGATGTTCGCGTCACGGTGTCTCACAGAGAAGTCGAACTGAGAGTATAGGCTTGAGGCAGATTGAATAATTTGTGGGTGACACAGGCGGCCTGAGCGTGTATAGGGCCCTTTAAGATCATGTTGTTGTCCGGTGACCAGCGAAAAATGTTAGATGATTCTAATGCAACAGCACGCACGTCTGTCACTGACTGGACCACTATTAATAGAAAGAAATATAATTCATTTTTCTCATATGGATACTGTGTCCAACAAGGTTAGGGCACACCCCTCAGGGGGCATAGGATGGGCCATAGGGTTAGGTTAGGTTAGTCCATCGTATGCTATGGGACTTGGCAACCCTAGGGGGCCCGTGTAGGTTACCTCCGCCATTAGCTAGGCCTTCGGGACGTCTCTCTTTCGTGCCCACTTTGCTTCCTTCCCGATTTCATACTCCTAGTTGCTCATGCTTTATTCTGTTCTTTCTCGGCTTGTTGTTCTCATGCGCGTTGATTCTGTGTGGAAACACTTTCGTGCATGGGTTCCTCGTTTCTCTTGGCAAACTATATGCCCCTTGCTCTTTCCTCTGTGATATTGCTCTGCTCGGAAACGGAGGCTTAAACTTCCTAACTATAACCAAGGTTGGGGCACAGCACCCTCAGGTTTTCATTATTAAAACTAACTTAAGAATAATACTTAACACTAGTATAAGAACGAGTTATCATTTATAGTCTGCTGAGAGTCACTGGCACAATGCCTACATATTATTAATGAGAAGATAAGAGAAACGTAGGCAACACGGAGTTCAGGTAAAATAGGTTTCTTTGGAGTGAGAAGTACCGTTTGCAGAAAACAATTTGCTAAAATAAAAGAATCGGGCGAAGAATTTTTTTTAGAGTATGAAAGGAAGTGTGCAGAAAATAATAGGCTAAGGCCAAATTTCGCGAACTAGTTAACACTTTGCACGTTAACAGGGATTTCAAAATAGGGAGAAAAGCGGGATGTGAAATTTAGAAGATATAGACCGGCTAACCATTTTCAAGAGTGAAAGAAAAACTGACATGTATTACAAAAAATGTAAAAAAAATTAGAGTCTAAAGACATTGCAGTTAGAATTACTGCGCACAATACGATATTATGATAAAGAAAATAGAGAAAATGTAAAACTAAAACTAGACATACTATACAGTGTAAAAAATGCGGCAAGATTCGCAAGATTTTGTTGAAAATGTCAAACTAAAGCTAGACATGCTATAAAGTCTTAAATGCGACATGAATCGCCAGATATTGTTTAACGCTTTCATTCTATCTATGATTACCCAATGCAATGCGATTGTTTTACGCCCGTGCAGACTGTGTCTCGTATGGTCCTCCGCACGAGAGAAGGTAGAAGCCTAGCGGTGTAGGTCAGCCACCTCGATCAGCGGCCCACCTCCTGAAACAGAGGGGGAAGTATTGAGAGCCTACGTAATTTTACAAAACTAACCTCGTCAGCAGGAACTGCGGTAAGCTGCACCATCTCCTGCGGAGAAGCCCATTGGGACTCTTGGGTTCGTGAGGCCCAAATAAAATTTTGGCAGGGAAAGGGGCCCGCCAGAATCTACCCCTCAGGGCTGAATAAAAAATTTAGACCAATGAAATAATACATGAAACAATTTGATATACACGACGCACATGTAATGTGTAACATTTTTTTATGCCTCTTATGACAAAGACTGAATAAAATTATACATCAAAATTCAAATAGTAAGTCTACAAATGCGCTGCACGTTACGCAACAGTGCGTCTGTCCACTGTATGACAGACTGAATAATATTACACATCAAAAGTAATGTAGTACATTTACAAATGCGCTGTGCGGTAGGCAACCGGTGTATCCATGAGTATTAATATTTTGATTTATTAAAAAGCTAAAAGAGCAAATGTAGTAGATATTAATCATTGAAATTTAAAATTTCTACTACGGGCAGAAGAGTATGCCTCTTTCACTATGAGCGCCGCGACCATGAGACGGGAGTCGGAGGACTACAATTTAAGACTATCTCCAAGAATCTGAGAGAAACGGAAACTTTGTCCTTAGAGGGTTAATGTTGCATTGCTTGGCGGACTCAGTCATAATGCTCAAGTTACACTTTCGCTCCCTCCTCAAGGGGTTTAGGATGGGCCATAGGGTTAGGTTAGCTAGGTTCCCCTATCCTATATTATGGGGAGCAGCTACCCCTAGGGGGACCCTGTAGGTTACCTTACCCATAAGCTAGGCCTGCGGGACGTTTGTCTTTCGTGCCCACTTTGCTTCCTTCCCATCACATACTCCTACTGATCTTTCTTCCATTTCTTCTTCCTCTTCTGTCCCGAAATGCTGTTCCCAAGCGCGTTGATCATGTGGAGGAACACCCTCGTGCTTGGGTTCCATGTGTTTGTCGTCACACTATATGTCCCTTCTTTTATCCTCTGTGATATCGCCTTGGTTGTGGAAACTGAGATTTAAACGTCCGAACATAATAATAACTAGAGAGTACTCTGAGAGAGCAAACCTCCGCCAAGTAAGGTAATAGTAACAAAAATTCAATCTGGTTCTGAAACCATGATTTTCTTTGTATCAACAACGAAATTTAATCATTTGTGCCTGTTGATAGTATTGACAATTTCGGTTATTTTCTTGAAGATCCGTTCGTAACTTTTTGAGTAATACTGCTAACAAATATTATGACAAACATAAGTCAAACACACAAACGGACCAACCAAGCATCACCAAAATTTAATCATCTATGTATTTTAACATTACTGAAGACCCCTGTAAATTTCATAAAGATCATTCAGAGCTTTTTGAGTCATTGTGTTAGCAAACACAAAATTAAACACTGCAATAAACGAACGAACAAATAAATTATCACAAAAATTTTGCCATTAGCTCTTTGTAACAAGCCTAACAACTTGTGTAAATTTCTTGAACAGCCGTCCATTGCTTTTTAAGTTACGGCACTGAGAAAAAATAGACAGACAAACAAATGGATGAATTAACGGATTTTCACCAAAAGTTAATCGTCTGTTACTGTTAACACACCTAACAATCCATAAAAATTTAGTAATGATCGGCTCATAACTTTTTGAGATATCTTGGTGAAAGACAAACGAACAGATACACACAACTAAAACATAAACTCCTTGGCGGAGGTAATGATAATTTTACTTTAGCGACTTTGCCGTCGGACCTGGTGCGCCTGAGACTTTGCCGTCAGACCTGGTGCGCCTGAGACTTTGCCGTCGGACCTGGTGCGCCTGAGACTTTGCCGTCAGACCTGGTGCGCCTGAGACTTTGCTGTCGGACCTGGTGCGCCTGAGACTTTGCCGTCGGACCTGGTGGGCCTGAGACTTTGCCGTCGGACCTGGTGCGCCTGAGACTTTGCCGTCGGACCTGGTGCGCCTGAGACTTTGCCGTCGGACCTGGTGCGCCTGAGACTTTGCCGTCAGACCTGGTGCGCCTGAGACTTTGCCGTCGGACCTGGTGCGCCTGAGACTTTGCCGTCGGACCTGGTGGGCCTGAGACTTTGCCGTCGGACCTGGTGCGCCTGAGACTTTGCCGTCGGACCTGGTGCGCCTCAGACTTTGCCGTCGGAC
>LQNS02015105.1:5953203-5972013 GCA_001587735.2 Parhyale hawaiensis | reverse complement strand
AGCAATAGGCCCTGGCGTGGGAGAAGGGGGAGGCAATAAGTCCTGGATTGGGAGGAGGGGAAGGGAATAGGCACTGGCGTGGGAGGAGGGGAAGGGAATAGGCCCTGGCGAGGGAGGAGGGGAAGGGAATAGGCCCTGGCGTGGGAGGAGGGGAAGGGAATAGGCCCTGGCGTGGGGAAATGGGAAGGGAATAAACCCTGGCGTGGGAGAAGGGAGAGGCCATAAGTCCTGGATTGGGAGGAGGGGGAGGCAATGGGCCCTGGCGTTGGAGAAGGGGAAGGGAATAAACCCTGGCGCGGGAGAATTAGGAGGCAATAAGTCCTGGCTTGGGAGGAGGGGGAGGCAATAAGTTCTGGCGTGGGAGGAGGAGACAAGAACACCTGGCGTGGGAGGAGGGGGAGGCAATAAGCTTCTGCGTGGGAGGAGGGGAGGCAATAACTCTTGGTGTGGGAGGAGAGGAGGGCAACAAGCCTCTGCGTGGGAGGAGAGGGAGGCAATAACTCCTAGCGTGGGAGGAGGGGAGGCAATAACTCCTAGCGTGGGAGGAGGGGGAGGCAATAAGGCCGGCAGGGATGACAGGAAGTGGGAGGTGAGGCGCAGGAAGCTTCTAATGGTCCGCACGAGCCCTGCGGGGCTGCGGCTGGCGAGCCTGGTGGTGGTGACGGTGGTTGTGTTGTGGTGGTGGTGATGGTGTCAATGGTGGCGGTGTTGGTGGTGATTAGTATCTTGGAAACCGCTGGGCTACAAAATATTTACTTACATCAGATATTGGCCCGTTCGAAACTTGATATAAATTTCACTTTTGCTGTTTTTTCCGCCAGCAGGAAGTGCTGTACCGAGTGGAAATTGACAGCACATTTCCATGCTAACATTTGGAATTAAAAGGAATATAGAGCGAGCAGATGAGCGTGAGTTTGGGGTGACGACTAAAGTAAATTGCTCATGTTTACGAGCACCTGCAAAGAAGCAGGTCATGTTTTTTTTTATCGCACAGCTGCTTTACTCGCAGTTAATAACTTTTTAGCCCCTGCAAACTTGACACAAGTTTCGTTCTTACTACCAAACCAAGTTATAAGGATATTCATTCATGCTGCGATTGTAGAAGCGCGACCTCTGGCATCAACAAAACGAAATGAGCACTATCAGCGCAGTTTATTCACCGTTATCATCAGGCATTACAGCGCAGTAGTTGAATTTTAACTACTCAGTGTTTCACGTTACAAACTATTACTGCGAACTCGCGCAGCTGAGCGGCGCCCCCCACAATGCTATGGCTTCATGTAACGGGCTGCGCGAGGAGAAGATCATTTGGTCGGAAAATTACATGTTTTGGGAGACGTGAGTGCAACCTCGTGCTTGAGTCAAGTAGGAACTTGCCTGCAGGGATAGTTAGATGCAGGGTTGAATAACGTGTGTACGGCGGCGGTGCAGCTGTATAGGTTACTGCGCGACGGCGGTGCAGCTGTATAGGTAACTGCACGGCGGCGGGGCAGCTGTATAGGTTACTGCACGGCGCCAGTGCAGCTGTATAGGTAATTGCATGGCGGTGTTGCAGCTGTATAGGTAACAGCACGGCGGCGTTGCAGCTGTATAGGTAACTGCATCGGGAGGTGTAGCTCTATAGGTAACTTCACGACGGCTTTGCAGCTGTATAGGTTACTGCACGGCAGTAGTGCAGCAGTAGGAAGAAGTATGCATGCCAGTGGTATAGCTATACAGAGAACTCTGCACAGCAGCTGTACAGCTGTATGAAGAACTCTACACAGCTGCAGGGCAGGCGCTCAAAGGAAGCAGCCGCTGTTCAGCTTATCACTGAATAGTCAGAAAAACTCGCTGAATTTCCTGCTACACGCGAGGCGTTTTGCTCCGACTCCGACTATTTCTATTTCCAGCAACAGTGGCAACGGATTAGTTGCAAAGAACTGCATATTTTGAAAAGAATTAAAGTACGTACATGAAGATCCATGCAAGACCTAAATGTACTCATAGGAACTGGATAAACAAGTCTACACTATCTGCAACTGGAGCAGATAATATTATGCATATTTGGAGATAATAGACAAGTTGGACTCGACAGGGAGTCTGTGGCTTCCGTTAACTGTTTTTCAATGCAAATGATAGGAAGAAGTCGCCCGCACAGCGCTAGGGGACACCTCTGTACACGGGACTCATGCACTCGTTAGCTTAGCTAGTTGATTGTGTGCCCAGAATAATTTCGTAAACTTGTCCCATAGACGGAATTTGCTTGCCTCTATGTTTAACAAGGCACTTTACTATATGGGTTATTGGTTGTATTTCCTCTCTCCCGGTCTTCAAGGTCTTTGGGAGAAACACTCGATCTGCGGCTGAAGCCCATATCATTCTGCAGTGAAGACTGTAACATTCCAAAAACGTTAGCGTAGACGGCGTTTTATTGCACAATTTGTGTTAGTGTGTGATTCATAATGAATAGCAGCCTGGATTCGTATTCGGCTGTGCTGATATACTGGCTTTCAAGTCAGCCGTGAATGGTTCTTTGACTAATTCTTCCCAGTAGCTCTTTGTGTGTCCTGGGGTTACTTGGTGCTGGACTTTGATGTTTAGTAGCTGACCATGGACGCTCAGGCGTATAGTTTACGTCGAAATAATACTATGCAGATATAAAGAATATATTTGTAAATTTTAATTTTGAAAAATTGAAAAACTTAAAGCAATAGTTAATAATCAACACGGTCAAATTTTAAGGGAGCATGGTTACGTGAAGGGCTGCTCCAGAAATTCACAAATATTAGATCACACAACCCCGCAGTCCTTGGCGAACAATGTACTTTAGACTGTCGTAAAATTCTATTGCAGTTCCAACTTCAGAAGCAGAAAGCAAATCTAAATGATGCTATAAACTCCATAATACTTCCAATTCAGTACCTCAACGACAACATTGCCTGCGGCGAACTAAAAAACGTCATTTTTTTCTAAACCTAAACTAGATGAATTAAAATCTGCTCAAGATGCTCAGGTATTCGCCCGCATGTGAAACGAGTTAAACTGAAAGTGTTTACCGCGGTAATATTAACATCCCGAAAAAGCAAAGCGGTTTTATAAACTTACCTATAAGGTCAAACGCAACTGCTGTCGCTAAGACCAAAGTATCTTGCGAGACTGAACTTTAGTCCGTTGCGGAAAAAAGTCATACTTAAACTCTTATAAGAATCTGTGCATGAACTCCAACAAAACGGCACAATAACCATCGATCTAGACATCAAGAACCAGCTTCGAGCCGAACCATCAAACGACGGGACTATAACCCCAGCCAAATCATTACCACAAGATGTAAGCGCGGCCGCACAAGAGCTACGGAACCACCCAGAAATAATAATAATAATAAGAGCCCGCAAATGTAACATTTTCATCATGATGGACCAAATAAAGCATATACAGAAGGTAGACAATATTTTAAGTGACACAAGCAAATTCAAAGGCATTACCTGTAACACAGTATAAGAACTGAAGGTTAAAGTTAACAAACTTATCAAATCCGCGAATAGAGATTTACCGGAACCACTCCTACCACCGATAGTCTGCGGATTCAGCCCTTGGACACATCTACGGTAAAGTAAAGATTCGCAAAACTGGCAATCCTACAACCAATAATCTCATCACCGCACCAACTTACCAAACAGCTGAGCAACATTATCACTGCATACCTACCAGTTAAATATCAAATAAACTACACAGACGAATTTTTACAAATACTTCGCGCTATTGTACGTACCCGAATGGAATCCTGGCTTCTCCCGACGTGGCGTCGTTCATCCTCATCCGTTGGTTCGAATTATTACCTCCGCCAAGGAGGTTATGTTTTCGTCGTGTTTGTCTATCTGTCAGTCTTTTTGTTTGTCTGTCTCTCGCCAAGATAACTTAAAAAGTTATAAGCGGATTTCAACGAAGTTTGCAGGTATTGCTAGGCATGTTAAGAGGAATACAGTTGATAATGAAGATCCGTCCATCCGCTAGTTTGTCTGCTTCATTTTTTTTTTATTGTCATAACTTAAAAAAGTTATGGACGGATTTTTATGAAATTTACGTGAGTTGTTAGGTATATTACGAAGAGGAAACGACAAAATTTTTGTGATGATTCATTTGTTTGTTTGTCGCTGTGTTTGATTTCATGCTTGTTTGCACGATAACCCAAAAAGTTATGAATGGATCTTCATGAAATTTACAGGAATTGTTAGTAATGTTATAAGACATAATTGATTATATTTTGGTGATGATCGGTTGGTCCGTTTGTTGGTTTGCCTAATATTTGTCAAAATGTTTGTTAGCAGCATAATTCAAAAAGTTATGATTGGATCATCTAAAAAATTACAGAAACTCTTTATACTGCTAAAATAAATGCACAAGTGATTAGATTTTGGTGCTGACACAAGGAAAATCATTGTTTCAGAACCAATTTTCAGTTTTCGTTACCCTGTCTTGCTTGGCGGAGGTATGCGCTCTCAGAGTGCTCTAGTTTACAACTGTGCATACAGCCACCCTGGAATCTCTCCGATTCCATTTAATACGGAACTCTTGCGTGAACTCATCATATTCAGAGCATACACAACGCAAAAACCTATTCGCACATATCGATGGGACACTGTACCTCCAAACCGACAGTGTTAGCATTAGTGATGGGGCAAATATCCGCATCCACGGAACATCCGCCCCTTTTTGACATCCGCATCTGTGGATACTAAGATGGTAACATCCTCAATTGCATCCGCGGATCTGTGAAATCCACTGATGATCCGCAGCAAAGGAGGCGTGGATGAGCAGGCATATCATACACACTAAACTTATCCATTGTGCTAAAAACTGGAAATTCTCATTTGGATTGAAATGTGTGCAAGCGCTGTCCCTGTCAGCAAAGCACCATCTAAGTTTTCTTTCCAAGTATTGTACAAACTGCCGTCTTAGAGGGAATGTGTGTTTGTGGAGGAGCAAATATCCGCATCCGTAGAACATCCTCACTTCTGCATCTACAACCGCGGGTGTCGAGATGGTAACATCCGTAATTGCATCCGCATCCGCGGATGGCTGAACGCTTAAAGATCCGCATCCGCGGATGTCCAAAAATGACATCCGACACATCACTGCTTAGCATGAGCTCACGCTTATGAGTAGCCTTTGCTAACTTTTCTGTGACATGCATAGAACACTCTTTCTCTCTTCGAACATAACCCGGATCTCAAGCCTTAATCTATTGTCGCTAAATCGACGATTGTTTCACTGTCACACAATCAATAAACAAATAAGTTTGGTTCAGGCAAACATTCCATAACAATTCCGCGCTAAATTACACCCATTGAATAGGCCTTGGCAATAAAATTAGCTTCCTTACCATGTACACATATGCTATAGACTTCGACCAACCATTAGTCAACATCGTCTGCAAAAAGCCTACCGAAGCTGGCTTCTACTTGCACAATGGCAGCGAATGCCCCAAAAGATATAACACAGAAGCAGTTAAGCCACTACTAATTCATCAGACCTTCAAAATCTCCGCTAATTGGGCATTTTTCACAACGGCATGCTCAAATTCAAAACTCCATAGTTAATAACGAATGCAGCAACCATGTTTTCGATGAAAGTCTCTCCGAGTACTTGAATCGTGTAGCAAACCAGAGCAGGCCGAACAAAACCAAACCCACATAATTTACTACCCTAATCAGTTCTCCCACAATTAGGGCTACAAGACAAACTAATTTGCCAATATAGCCATAGTCAAAAACAACACCCACTGCCTCGGCGAACATCATAAACTTAACTTCATTGTATACTGCCGCTGGAGCACAGTCAGCAACTTTATTAGCCGCCATAACCATTTCTCACCAACATCTCTATACTCAAGCAATGTAATCTTAATATATATGAGACTATAAGTGCACTTCCAGTCTTCCAGAGAATGCGAGCTCCGTGACAACTGCTCTTATGGGACTCACAACTACAACCCTCTCAAGTCTTTTACTGATGCACTTATCCGCTGGTTCAATTAAGACTCATACTTCAAATGATCATAACACATAACTTACCCGACAACTTTTGGTCCAAAACTTGTATCTTACTCAAGAGAACTGATCACAACTTCCTGTAAATCAGTCAAGCTCTTCATACAACAGTGCAAACCTTATATCAATTTACAAACAATAGGTTCGAACCGCATTTTCCAACTCTTAGACCGACTGTACATGCAACAGCAGCCTCAACTTTTTTCCCTTACTGTACTCTCGAGCTCAACTGACGACTGCATGTATAAATAGACCCCGACTGTCCCCCATGCCTGACTCTTACGCAACTCACAGCGGGAGTTGCATCTTTGTTTTAAGCTCTAGGCTATGTTGATTTTATAACTACAACCATCAGCCTTTAATACATGTCAGTTTTAGTCGTGAAAATAACAAACGTTGCCGAAACCGGTCGACCGCTTATAAATTGAAGTGTAGGTGAACTTTTATCGTTTCTTGACCAGGAATGTAGGGTGTTCATTTTTGGAAAATTGAGATGCTGAATAAAGAAACAGTAAATAATATACACAGTCAAATTTTTCATAAAAGAGACACATATTTATGTATGACAAGATCTATATTCTATACTTTACTCTCCGGATATTAATACGGTTGGTGCGTACCTAGCGGTGGATCACTCCCATAAATTGAAGTGGAAAGAACAAATACACGTACACGAATGGAAAAGTTCATACAATTCGCGTGCTAAAAAAAAGAAGTCACTTTTAAGATATCTGTATAAAAGGCATAGTAAGTAAATATGCATAGACAAGCACAATATTTTTACTATGTGATGAATACGAACAGAAAAATTATGCTGGTCTACCATCAGTGATGAAAGAAGCGATTGGATGAAAGGGTTTTCAAATTTTAAAGTGTACAAGTGCTTATATTTTCCCGCATGCATTACAAAACGTTCTGCATGCTGACTGTGATGTGAGTGGTTGATGTAAGCATGAAGATACACACTAGACATTGCAGAATTGTATTTCATTCTGCAAAGTTGCCATCATGTGAGGTTACAGTATCATCATGTAAAAGGTAAAGAACTTACAAATTCACAGAATAATTTATTTCAAGCTTTAGAAGAAAGGTAAAAGCGACGGAAACTGTCAGAAAACTTACATATTCCATTAATTAATGACAGCTCATATATATAATAAAGTAGAAAAAGTAAAACTTAATAAAAAGCCACACCACGGACCACACGATCGATACCTTGACTGTCCGTCCACTCCTCGCAAATTGAGGCTGATGGCAAATTGATAAATCCTCGATAAAATTTGTTCCATTTAACGTACCGACTTGAAGAAAAAATAAACTGTTCTTGGAGACGCAAGAACATGGAAAGAAACACGCATGCGTGAGTACTGACCAACGGTAAATTGCAAAATGTATTATGGCCAATTTTAGATCATTTTGCCGTCCCAAGTTTCAATTATCGTCGTCCACAGTTGGTATAAAGCTACGAATTTCTGCCTCTTGCTGATAAACACATTTCTTGTATCACCGAGAACAGTTTACTTTTTGTTTGAGGTCATTCTGTTAACTGAAAAAGATTTTATCGAAGTTTAATCTATTAGCAATCAGCCTCATTTGCAAATTTCAGTGGACGGTCAAGGTCTCGTGTGGTCCACGGCGACACAAAACCCAGTGCAACAGGTAAAATTCCTCCAAGATCTTAAAAAATATAAATGCGCAAATTACGAAGTCTGTACTGAATATTTGCAAAAAGTTACAAGGCGCCAGGCATTAGTGTTGATAAAAAAGCAAAGAACTTCACGGGAATCGTCTTGAATCGAGCAGAGTGAAGAAAACTCCTCAGCTTATATAAAAAAATAGAGATGACTGATAGACGTTTGATGGGAAACTATGCATTTCATAGACTGTAGATTTCATGAAAATCTATCACGAGCCGAAATCTAAATATATAACACCCCCCCCCCCACGACAAAAACGTAACCCTTGGCGGAGGTAATGGAGTTCTTCAGCGCAAGTATTATCGCAATTTGCTGCTATTTTACTGTAAATTTTTTGTTTAAAAGGCTACAAACTTGTGACTGCTTTATCACATCAGAGTTTTCATAGAAACAATGTCACGCGAAGAAAATTTCACTTAAAATGTGGAAAAACTTTCAATTGTAAATAACGTTTACTAACGTCGAAAAATTTAATTTTAAGATAAAAGTATCCCACAAAATTATCGCAACCACATAAGAAGATTGTTGGAAGTTTAACAGCTGAGGCCCCGCATTCGAAATAAAGCCGCAGTTACTGTAGGATGCACTAAGCATTGAGCAATTCACATCCTCAACTTATAGATGGTACTTCACATGCTACCTTATTTTTCTAAAAAAAATTGATGTCCTACGTGGTGTTAGCCACAGTGTATTTCTTTCATTTCTGACGAATGCTTTTTGCATTATTTACGACACACAGAAAATGCAAATCGAAGATTCGTTAGTTTTCCTATGCCATTTTTACTGTCTGTCTTGGAATATTGCTCACCGGTCTGGGTTGCGGCGTCTGCTGGGCCGACTTGTAAACTCCGTTAGCAGTCTGTGTGCTGAGAGTGATCTGGTGAATCTGTCCCATAGACGAAGGGTGGCCGGCCTTTGTAAGTTTAATAAGGTGTACAACGATGAAAGACACTGGTTATATTCTTTTATGCCTGCCTTTGAGGTCTTTTAGGAGAGTACACGTGCTGCGGCTGTGTGCACTCTTTCACACTGGAGGCTGTTAGGGGCCAAACTTCGTCAGTTCCGTCGGTGAATTTTGCCCTAGTCCGTTTCGGCCTGGAATTCGTTGCCAGAATCGGCTTTCGGTTATGTTGGCCTGAGGGAATTCTAATTCAGCTGTTAAACCATTAACTTAGAACGACAAAAATATCCGTTCTCGAAACGATATAAAAGACACGCATGCCACAGTTATTGGGTCAATGGCTTGCTGATGAATCTTCTCCTTGGTAGCGTTTCGGGCTTCCCCGTGTTGCGTAATGCTTCATTTGTGTTGCAGTTGTTGAACTATCTGTTCGTGGTGGCCCGAGCGTGAAATTTTAATAACTCTAATATATAATGCATTCGCATTCAGTTGTTGGGTGATTTATTATTTACTTTATTCTAGAAGCACGTTAGAAAATAATGTTAAAAGTACAAATCTACTTTGCTGCACTAATTGCACTGCACGGCTGCTGTGCCATCTGCACCCTGTGCCGAGAGGCAGTGTGTTAATTGTGTTCACTGCTGCCCACCCAGGCCCAGCGATCCTTCTTAAGTGCTGCTGGCAGCGCTGTTGTAGGGATCTTTCACCAGCACAACTGTCAATTGGGATCAGCAATGCAGCTATTTTTCACTAGCACAACTGTCACCTCTAAGCACCATTGCAGCGATTCTTCACCAACACAACTGTCAACTGGGAGCACCGGTGCAGGGATGTTTCACCAGCACACCTGTCAAGTGAGAGCACCAGTGCAGAGATTCTTCACCAGCACACCTGTTAACTGGGAGCACCAGTATAGAGATTCTTCACCAGTACACCTGTCAACTGGGAGCACCGGCGCAGGGATGCTTCACTAACACACCTGTCAACTGAGAGCACCACGTGCACGGATGTTTCACCAGCACACCTGTCAACTTGGAGCACCGATGCAGGGATCCTTCACCAGCATAACTGTCATTGGGAGCACCGGTGCAGGGATCCTTCAATTGCGAAGTTAATTTCGAAGCGACCGCCGTGCCCCGCCGTCGCTCTGTGGCAGCCTAACTGGGTCATTGCCCCCTTCCTCCTTACCTCTTCCGCCCAACTCAAGCGTCGCTCCCTCCTTACTCTGCTGCAGATCTCGTCTATCATGTCTTTTCCGCCCTCTCGAAATGACTCTCCCATTATTGTGCTTTTCCGCCCACATGAAATGACGTTCGCTTTATCGTGTTTTTGTTCTTGCCTTTCCGGAAACGGCTTTCCCTTTCTCGTATTTCCCTTTTCTGAATTTATTTTCCTTTTGTTGCGTTTTTTCGGCCTTCCTGAAATAACTTTCCATTTGCCGTGTTTTTTTTTCTGCAGCCCTAAAATGGCTCCTTTTTTGTAATTTTTCTACACACCTGACGTGAAGTTCTCAATATCGTTTTTCCCACATTCTGAAAACCACTTTCCCTCTACCGTATTTCTCCTTCCTTCCTGAAGTGAGTTTTTACTTATCGTATCTTCGCTTTCAGCTGATATGTCACTGCCTTCTACCGTGTCATTTTCCTCCAACTGGCGTGTCAAGCCATTCTGTCTTTCTTTTTCGACTTCCTGAAAGCGCGCTTCTTAGCATTAGGTCCTTCCGAGTTGTCTTTTCTTTTGTCCTTTCTGGAAAACTGAAGACCGCTTCAGTGGCGTAGCTAAGGGGAGGGAGGGGGGGGGGCTTGCAAGAGGGACACCTGTCCTCGGGCGCGGGATCCACGGGCGCCAAACTGAGAACGAAATATAACATAATGCTAACAAAACATCAAAATACGTCTGCAATTAAATAGATTAAATTGGATAGTAGACAATTGAAGGACCAACGGGCCCATTCCCATAGAGCATCCGGAACTATAGTCAAACCAGCATAAGCAGCCCTTTAGGGGCGGGGCTGAATTGAACGCAGCAGCGCCAAATCTTATCCATTGACTAATGCACTTTGAGCATTCGAATATAAATATAATTTTATCGATTGAGATGCGTCATACCACGCGCTTAAGTGAGATTTGGCCAAGTTACTTTGCGTCTTTAGCCACGCCCATCGGACTCCTTACGCTGGTTTAAATATAACGCTCCGACCCTCTATAAGTTAGTGTCATTACATCAGAATCTTAGAGATATCTGTGGAAGAAAAAAAGAAACTGAAAAAAATTGACTCAGCCAGCGAGTTGATCGAGTAAACACAGTCCATTGTCGCAGACGCGCAGAGCTCGGGGACGTTGAGTAAGTTGGGGCATGAAACAAAGCGAATTACGGTGTAGTAGAATCTTTGGCCGTTACGAGTTTGAGACTCCTGGAGAAGGAGTCCTTAACTGTGGAGGGTGTTGCTCCCATTGGTTGACCAGGCTGGACATTGCGCAACATAGTGCGCCTCGGGTGCACTAGCCTCTTTAGGGCGCAGGGGTAAAGCTTTGGGAAAGGCACCCCTCGATTAAAAAACGGAAAGAAGAAATTCACACTAGATTGCCACCGGAGTATTGAGCTATTGCCCAAGATCTTGCAATTTATGTGAACTGTTTTCTAGTTAAATTGAAATAGCCAAATCATACTTTTACCTCTTATGAAGAGCATTTAGTTATTGGAAATTCTTTTTTATTATTATTATTGTAAGCGCAATATAATTATCAGGGGCGTACTGGGAATATTACGCCGCTAACGGGGCTTCGCGAAGAATTTTGGCACATCGGTGCTGGCTCACTGGCAAAAAAAAAGGGGGGGGGGCGTACCACCCCTGCGAATTAGGTATTATTGAGTTAAGTATCTATTGTTAGCGTTTGCGTTTTTAAAGACATCATCAGCTTGGGAACTGAGTCTCTATGTTCAATGTTGTAACTGAATTAAGGCTATCGTATAGCTTATATCACCACCTCTTTTATATGTAGTGACTGTTTGGTTTTCAGTTTCAGTTGCTTTCATGACGGCTCAGTTTCTTGTCTTCATTGTGGTGACAGATTTCAAAGTCTGCTCAGGGGTCAGGTAGAACATTGGGTTAACTGTTGCGGTGTTATTTTACAGTACTTCTGTAGCCGTGCGTCGTAATATGCAAATGGGTTCCGAAAGCCTTGCAAAAATGCAAGAAATTTTGCTGAGGATTCCCATTTTCTTAGGGTCCTGCTTACTGTAACAGCTTTCTGCGACAAACTGACTACCCACTGCACGGTCTATATTAGAGATGGACCGAATGTCTGTTTTTTGGCATTCGGGAATGCGAATATTTTGTTTTGATATTGGTGTATGCGAATGGTAACTCAAAGTTTCATTTCTCAAGTATTATGGCATTTTATTTGTATTCTAGAGTCTGGACTCTGGAGTGGACTATTCAAAATTCAAATTCATTGTAAGAGTTTAGCCATAGAGAATTGAATAGCTAATTAAGATCCATTAAATTTACTTTGTTTCCAGGATGCGGGACATGGTCCCACTCTTACATGCATCCCACCAGCTTCTTTCCCCGACCACCGCCCTTTGAAATTGGATTATTTACTAGTAGATTGACTAGATTTACTAGATTGCATGCAAGCCATTATTGCTGTTGCTAGTACAAGTATAAACTCAAAGTAGCTACCTAATAGTTAAAGTCTATTATTGGCAGGTTGAACTTAAAAAATAACGATTTTTCTGTTCTTTCACTTGTAAGGTAACTTCGTTTTTCATCGTATACTGGCCGGCACCACTGAAAAGACGCTCACTCGCAACACTAATTGGCGGACAAGCAAGATAAGACTTCGCTAACTGAGAAAGATTAGGATAAATATTCGTGTGCATCTTCCACCACTTCAGAAGACTTCATCGGCGGATATACACAGATATTCGTATAGTATTCGCATGTCTCCATGCGAATGCGAATATTGGAAACCATGCGAAAATTCGGTCCACCTCTAATATATATGGACCACTTTGTCTTTTTTTTTTGCAGGGCGAAAGACAAGTTTATTAAATTGCACTTAAACGATAATATTAAACTACAGTATATCCAAATTAAGAACCTTGGAGAGCTTTAATTTCAGCAACTTTCGATGCATTTTGCACGAAAAATGCTTGCTGCTTGAGAGCAAATTCACTGCCATAATATGAAAACTATCGACGTTATGAAGCAAAACGGGAATAAATTTCAAAATTTCTCGAGACTGTGAGTAGTGGGTGAAGCCGCCAGATGGACATTTTGAGGGTAACCTACCCTCGCGTCTCTCTCGCGCGTTAGCTTCCGGATTAAAAGGGCCAATGCACTTCCGGCGTAGCTGGGGTCAGAGGGTACGAACCGGAGGTGGGTGGGGCCTGGGAAACTGGAAGTAGGTGGAGCCGGAACCTACCCTCAAAATGTCCATATGGTAGCTTTACCCACTACTCCCGTGCATGGTTAGTCAATGAGATCAGATAGCTGTCTTTTATGCAGAGTTTGAGAGGATTCTGCTTATCTTAACTATAGGATACAGTACTGTCCCATTCTTAACTAGAGCACTCTGAGAGCGCATACCTCCGCCAAGCGAGGCAACGGTAGCAAAAAATTTAAGTTGGCTCTGAAACCATATTTTTTTTGTATAAACTCCAAAATCTAATCATTTGTGCCTTTTGATAGTAATAACAGCTTGTGAAATTTTCTTGAAGATCAGTTAATAACTTTTTGAGTTATACTGCTAACAATCATTATGACAAACATGAGTCAAACATACAAACGAACAAACCGATCTGCACCAAAATTTAATTAACTATGTCTCTTAACATTACTAACAACCCCTATAAATTTCATGAAGATCCATTCATTATTTTTTGAGTTATTGTGCTAACAAGCATAAAATTAAAAACAGTGACGAACGAATGAAATAAAAAACGGATCATTACCAAAATTTGGTCATGTACTTTTTGTTATGTACCTAACAAGTCATGTTAATTTCATCAAAATCCATCCTTAACTTTTTGAGTTATGGCATTGAGAAAAATGAGGCAGATAAACAAACAAACGTATGGACATATCTTAACCAAAAGTTAATCATCTGTTCCTCCTAACATACCTAACAATTCCTGTAAATTTCATCCAAATCGGTTCATAACTTTTTGAGTTATCTTGGTGACAGACAGACAAACACGACGAAAACATAACCTCCTTGGCGGAGGTAATAACTTTTGTGATAGTTTCTACTCGTGTTGATCGTCATACATATTTAAACTATTCGTTTCATACGGGCATGGCTGCCTGCCCGATTATTTACTTCCTAGTCACAATTTACATAGATCATAACCTCCTTTTTATTCTGTACACGTATTGCAGCCTAGCCTAAAGTGTGCTCGATTTAGAATAACTTGTTATAAATAAATGTCTCTACATCTAGCGCACGATTATCTTCGGGATGTGTTTTACCGAATACGCCTTAACTAAATCA
Source organism: Parhyale hawaiensis (assembly GCA_001587735.2). NCBI lineage: Eukaryota > Metazoa > Arthropoda > Malacostraca > Amphipoda > Hyalidae > Parhyale > Parhyale hawaiensis. The sequence goes on along the minus strand of LQNS02015105.1, from coordinate 5,957,888 downwards.
AGATTAAAATTCAAGTTGTCATCAGTGGAACACGCTCGTTATGTAATTAAATACAGATTACGATTCAGTTAGGCATATATCGAACCCACTATCTCCCTGTGTTTGCACGGTGGTTGGGGGATGGGCGCTCGAATTGGCTTTGTCTCCGGGTGTGAAGAACCCTACCTACGCCACTGGACCCCTTACTACACGGTTGCTACTTTCCTATGCTCCCCGTATTATCATTTGATAGTCGCTCCCTTGCATCGGTCCTATCTTCTGACCAGATGGGGCCCCCCTTTTTTCGTGCGCTTGTGCCCCAACCTTCATGCAGCTAGTGCGCCTGGCCCTAATTTTTGGTCTTTGTCCAGGCTCTGAGAGGGTGAGGGTGTCTGTGTACATTTCTCTTTTACAGCTCTACCATGTCTTTTCCTATTCCATATGATGAGGAAATTTAAAAAAATTGGGTAGAACGTTCGCACCTGATACATTTTTGAGGGGGCTTGCCCCTCCCCAGGGGGCTTAAAATTTTCAATTGTGATCCCATTGTTCGGAAACTTGCTCAGAAAATGTATTTAAAAAAAAACACATTTTGCTCATGAAACTCTTTTATTTTGGCCTTAGTTTTGGAAATAATGGGAAATATATATGTAGATTTCGATTTGAAGAAGTTATAGATATTTTGATACCCACGACGCGGGTTTCGCTGTTCTCCAGCTCATTATCAAAAGACATAAATGATTAGTTTTTGGTGTTGATGCGAAGAAAACCATGGTATTAAAGCCAATTAGAATTTTTCGTTACCGTTGCCTCACTTGGCGGAGGTAGGCGCTCTCAGAGTGCTCTAGTTTATTAATATTTCACCTAAGCCATGACTTCGTGTACTTTTTACTTCCTCTTTTCCTTGATTCTTCCGAATCTTTGCGCCACACAAAGTGATTACTAACTAGTACCTACGGATTAATTTAGTTGTTGTGTTAAGGGGCGTATGACCACACAAGAAACGTCGACGAACGAACATTCATGAAGCGTCGGCAAAAGATTCGGATTTAACGTACAGGAAAGTGATGAAATATTCAGTACGTTCGTTGCTTTGTGAAAACCAGTAGGTCGTTGCTTTTTCCTGTCGCCGATTTCCAAGTTCACACTGCTTAAAACTGCACTTCTATGTACTATATAGACAATACTGAAGGTTTTAAAGTTTCAATCAATATCCTTAGGGAATCCAAATGTCGAGGGTGAAATTGCAAGATGTTGGGAAATAGCCTAAACGATTTTAAATCGAGAGGCGTAAAAGAGCAAAGTAAATGATGATTGACTCCTCCTTTGTGAGCCTCTTAAAAAAGCGTCTTGTGCCGGTCCGCCCATGAGAAGCTAGTGCCTCCGGGGCTCACATTGACGCAAGGGAGCGCAATGGCCAACCCTGCTTCTAACCTCATATTCGCTTATTTCCTTGACTTACTGCTTTTCACCGCACTATTGCTCCTCACCTGCTTCCTCTCCATTACATCGTCTCACCCTTCCATCGCCCTCTGTGTCTCACTACAACATATCTTTCTCTCGCCCTCTGCCGGGCCTCACAACATCGTCACTCCCTTTCATCTCCCTCCGCCGAGCCTCACAACATCGTCACTCCCTTTCATCTCCCTCAGCCGAGCCTCACAACAGCGTCATTCCCTTCCATCGCTCTCCGCCGAGCCTCACAACATCGTCACTCCCTTTCATCTCCCTCCGCCGAGCCTCACAACATCGTCATTCCCTTTCATCGCCCTCCGCCGAGCCTCACAACATCGTCACTCCCTTTCATCTACCTCCGCCGAGCCTCACAACATCGTCATTCCCTTTCATCGCCCTCCGCCAAGCCTCACAACATCGTCACTCCCTTTCCTCGCCCTCTGCCTCCTCACTGCATCGCGTGCGACTCCCTTCTCTCGTCCTCTGCCTCCTCGCTACGAATCCTCCAATTTTCTCATATTTGAAAAGGTTTTCTGCTGAAGAGAAATTTGGCTGAAGCGGCCGGCAGTTCCTCATTTGGCAGTCCTCACCAGGCCTACAATTGGACGGACGGAGCCTCCTGCCTTGGTGCGTTGGATGAATGCACAAGCAGGCGTGTCTCTGTATATATGTATAGGTGTGTGTGTGCGACTGTGTGTCACGTGCGTGTTTCACATTCCTGTGTATATCAAAACCGCAATTTGACCATCATAAACTATTTACTGCATGGATACTTCGGGAGGGACACAGATTCTGTACTTTGATTAACCCTGTACCATGTATTGGCACAGCCAATGGGACACTCATCCTCTACTTTAATCGTGTACCTTATGAGCCGTTAGTTTGTACAGAATTTTGTTTAGGATTTTCTACTCAATTCCTTGCACTCACTAATAATTGGTAAACCTGTACAGAGTTTAAAACTTCTGTGAATTACAAAGTCATCAAATTATAGCGGATTATAGTGAAAAACTGCGAAACAGCTGATCGTAATACCCTTTGGTTTTGGTAGTGTACTGGAATGGTTTCGTAAAAGATAGTCAAATAAACATTTTCATGTTAAAGAACACTGACCTTTAAATTTAGTGATCTATACAGATTTCTAATAAAGTAGCAAGTAAGCAACTTGCGGAGTTGTTAACGAATATTATTTGGTAAAACCTTGAGCTACCTCTCGCTAAGCGAGAAAATATGTGCAGATCGGCTTGTCCTGGGGCGCCGGCATCGTCGTATCCCCTTCACAGCGTCTATCAAAAGTGTAGTATTGGCAGAGATGAAGTGCTATAACATAGTTAACCATGAAGTGGTGAAACATGGACAACCATGAAGCGATGTAACAGAGGTACCAATGAAGTGGTGTAACGTATGCAACTATAAAGATGAATAAGTAATCTAACCGAGCCAACCATGAAGTAATGTTACACATGCAACCATGAAGTGATGTAATATAGGCAACCATGAAGTGGTGGTACATAGTCAACCATGAAATGGTGTAACATAAGCAGCCATGAAGTGGTGTAGCATAAGCAGCCAAGTAAATACCATGGGCAGCCATGAGGTGCAGCTTGAGATGGTTCCAGCAGGGAAGGGTGGTTCCCGCAACAAAATACCGTGTTTTTAGTCTCACGGTTGTCCTGGTAGCTTTGCCTCATGGTTAACCATGCATATGTAGTTCATGGCGTTCATTGTAGTCTCACTCTGAGGCATTTCTGCAGTTTTAATTCAGTTCTTAACCTCCATACTCTTGCGGATATTGGAATGGTTTCGCCGAAAGCTCCACAAACAACTAGTTCTCGGGTTATGGCTTCAAATCTGTCGATGGAAAAACTCAGTTGCATGTGATACTAAAGTATGATTCATGTGTTATGTATGTGTACATTTTTCTTTGAAATTCTAATATTTCTAAAAATAATAAAGAATTTTCAATTATTCTTGGTGGCCTAAGGTACGATGTTTATCGCATACTGATGAAATGTAATGACGAATTTATTTTTCCTGCTCTGCAAGGCATCCCTTACGGCACGACGAAGCAATTACTTGTATTTGAGTTCTCTGTGATTATTAGAATTCATTTTATCTACGCTTACGTAAATCGGCCTTGAGGCCCACTTCGCAAAGCCCCTATTTCAGCAGGCAGTCAAAGTATGGTTGAGCCTATGACTGTGAGATTCTGCAATTAATGGAAACAATCTTCAAATTATTGAAGCAATGTTCACTTAAGGACGACACAATGTAGGAAAATTGAAACAATTAGCAAATGACATTGGAGCGTATAAGAAAATAATTAAAAATTCTTCTCGTTTTGTTGAACGGTGGCTGAGTGTAGTTCAAAAAGTGAGTTTTATGGTAATGTGGATAACTGGACGCGCCCTTATATCCCTATTTTTATTGTTCTTCATGTCCTGCAGCTTTTTTGCATGCTTTGAGGCCAGCAGCACTGAGGGCTTCGTCTATTGGGATGGCGAAGTCAACCTCATTAGTTTGGCTTGTCCGGAACTGCGAACATACAGGAACTCTGTTTTCGCCGCTTCGACTTGCGCTGCAGGGCATAAAAGCAACCGAAGCAACATGAGCCGGCAAAAACGTGAATTATATAAAAAACGATTGAGTTTTTGACCAATTTCAAGGTAACAGATTCAGGTTTAACTAGAGCGCCTCAGTGGCGTAAGACCATCACCCGCGGTAGAAGCAAACTTCATTGCCGTAATTTTTTTATGGCCAGCTAATCATAATTTTCTTGCTTGGGTCAGATCGAGGACAGCCCACCAGACTCCCAGCAAAAATCATGAAGATAGCTCAACTCCATCTACCTGTTTTTGGGTAGGGAGAAAATTTCTTTACAGTCATTTTTTATGGCCAGCTAATCTTAGTTTTAGTTCTTTCTTGCATGGGTGACATTGAGGACCGCCCACCAGACTCCTTGCAAAAAATTATGAACATTGCTCAACTCCTACGAGCACTTATTGGGTGGATAGACAAATATAAATATGCTAGTGGCCCGTGCCGTCATAACAAATGACGGCAAAAAATTAACACTTCACCAAAACCCCCGCCGTCTTTTGGGCTTCATCATTTTTCCCCTATCTAATACTGAAGAAAAAGATTCCAAGGTACCCAACTTTTTTTTCGCCTTTTGAAATCTGAATTTTCTCCTATCTTATTAGTTCTACTAGTGTCCCGAGCCGTCATTGTAAATGACGGCATATTGGGTT